>CAMOHE010055111.1:0-49012 GCA_946598075.1 Artocarpus hirsutus
GACACAGAAAAATGTTCTCTGTAACACATAATGTAATGTGATAAATATTGTCACATTTAACTGAGTATTAGTTAATTAATTGATTGATTAATTCTTAAATAAATGTGATTTATTTTTGAATTTAGATACATATATATGTATATATGTATGGTTTTGAGCCAATTCTTTTTATATATAAGATTTTATATTAATATATATATTAATATTAAAAAAATAGGAAACGTGAAGTTCACGTAAGGTGAAGTTGATAATATATATATATATATTAAAATAAAAAAAAGGAAGAAGGAAACGTGAAGTTGACATTTTGCTTTTATATATACATATATATATATATATATATGTATGTATGTTAAACGAATCAGTTGTGATTCGTTAAAAATAATTAAAAAAAAAGGAAAGATGGATTTCACGTTTACTTGTTTACTTATATATATATATATATATATATGTATGAGTGTGTGTGAGAGATACGAATCACAAAGCGATTTGGGAAAGAAAAAAAAAAGATAAAGTTAAAAGGCTACAAGCTTATAAAATATATACTTTCTCTATATATGTGATATAGTGATTATTTCATATTGAAAGTCAATTAAATAGTGACTAATTGCTCAGATATAAAAAGAAAGAGATAACAGTTATCTCCAGATATAAAACTGAGAGTCTACTATCTCATATGTTCAGTACATAGCAGATTCAAAAAAGTGTGAAGAAAATTCATTCTTGCAGTTTGACGCCCACTCATCTTTCCATTGGTGTGGAGGCCTAGATTGGAAGATCGTGGTGTCAAAGAGAAAAGCTAGGATACCCTCATAGTCTTCAAAAGGTTTGTAAAATTCCTAAAGCTTTCTAGAATTAATTAAAATTATATATCTATTCCCGATGAGCAAAGTTTTTAGAAAATTTTTGTTTGTCAATGATCCGCCTCTTCTGCTGCGTTTCATATTTTAATTCCAACAGTTTCGTATTCAAGAAAACTCTGAAATCAATCTCTATAAAGTCCATTTTTATGCTCAAAATAAGCAGAAAATTTTTTTGACCATAAACTATATAAACTAGTCCTAACTATTCACATCCAATCTCAAAAGGTGTTTGAAAAAAGTGGTATAAACCACTTTCGCAGTTGTAAATAGTGTAAAGCTCTCACGTGTTATAGTAACAATAAAAAAATCGCTATAGTATGAAGCTCTCACCTGCTCAGTAAAAACAGTTCTAACCAGCCTACTAAACACCCTATCAGATAGACTAAACCATAACAATATAAACTCACAAAAGCTATAACAAATATACAAATAAGAGCTTATTATATGCTATTATCACCAAATAACATAAACTAATCTAAATCTTAGAAAAAGGAGAAAAAGATTAGCTTTTACCCTTGAAGAACAAGCTTTGAGTAGCTTCTCCTTGGTCTCCTTGTTCTCTATAATTTTTGGCTCGATGACTTTGATGGTGTGGGAAGGAAAAAATTCGAGTGATAGAGAGGAAGAGGAACCAGTTTTACATTTAAGAAGAGTGGAAGAAAAGAGCAAGAATAAGGTGGGGGTATTTTAGGGTTTTTGTTCTTAATTTCTTATGAGATATTACTCAATTTCTCATAATATACTATTTACTGTATATTTTGAAACTATATGACATTATTTACTAAGTTTTAACCTACATATATTATTTTGCTCTTTCTCCCTTTCTTTTTTTCTTTTTCTTTTTCCTTTTCCTTCTCTTTTCTGGTTTTCTTTTCTTTTATTCTTTTTCATTCTTTTTTTTGTCTTTTTTTCATCTTTTTTTTTCTTCTAACATTGTTTTCGTTTTGTTTCATTTTTTTTGTCCTTTCTTCTTTTTTTATTTGTATTTACGATACATTAGATTTTCAAATATAAAAAAATTTACAACAAATTTTAGATCTTCATATAAAACATACAAAAATATACACGCAGGGCATGTGCTCATCACTAGTCATAAAACAAAGAGAGAAAGAAACAATGTTGGGGTACAATTCGGACCAGCCCAAATTGTCCACGGGCCCGGCGGCCCAATAATGATGATTGAACGAATCGAACTAGATCAGCTCAATCGAATCAGTTATTCGTTCGGTTAGTTTGGATCGATTACTTCTTCCGAAAGCTTTTCGTCCAAGATAATCCGTGCTCTTTCAGACCCTTGTTCGTCTAGGTCGATTGTCTCGATTCAATGGTTAATAGCATGTTCAGACGGTTAAAACATGTCAAGTTCTACACCCAAACATGAGGAAAAAGTGATTTCTACAGCTAATCATCAACCAACACATGTCATACTATTACAGTTACTTACAAGGCACTATCCCACTCTGTCTGACGATTGACGGCCACTATTCTTTCTCATGCTCTATATAAGCGGAAGGTTGCTTTGTTGTAAAGGGACAAAAAAAGTAGATACTGGAACTCTGCCAATTTACTGTCTCATTTTTTTCCTTGTAATCTGTACTCAGTGTTTATAGTGAATTACAGTAGACGTAGCTCTTCATTAACAGAGTGAACCACTATAAATTTTGCGTGTTCTTCTATTTCTGAATTGCTTTGTTTATTTTATCCTAATCTTGTGCATATATTCGAGTTAATAGGTCTATTTAATGGTGATTTGAAGGCCCAAGTTTTCAATACTTAATTTGGAATTTTAACATCTTGATTGTAGCTCCACTTCTACAAACAAGAGTAAAATGAAAAGACAAGATGTTTAAAACTAAAAATGGAGAGCAGATCTGCTCTTCCAAAAATGACCTATATTTCTTAATCATTGATACACAGGTTGTTTACTTTCAAGACATTTATAAATTGGTTGATCTACTATAATTTCCCTAATTAAAATTGGTGTTGACTCATAGGTAGCAAGACCTATAATATTCCGCAAATAATTGAAACAAATATCAAATTTAAAAATAATTAAAGTTAATGTCAAATATTAACACCCAACAGCAAAATTTTAAAATTTTAATTCCATCCATTTTTTCATTTTTTTCTTGCTTTTTCTCATTTGTCTCTTTTTTCCCTCTTTATCTCTTTCTCATCTACAACCCTAACTGTTGACATCCTCTATCCCTTTTCTTTGATGTTGATAGCGCAGCTTCGAGGAAGTCATGGTGAGATAGCGTCGGCAACAATGAGATGACGATAGCCGCTTTGTTTGGCAAACCTAGTTGGAACTAATAAGTTCTAACTGTTATAATGTAAAGCTCTCCCAGATTTGACTCTTGTGTCTTCTTATTCATATCTCTTCATGTCCCTCTAATAATATCATATTATGTCAATTAAAATATTATATCACTAAAATATTTTAATTGACGGACATGATACTATTGAGGGGCCACATAAGTGGACATGAAAAAAGGGACATATAAGCTAAACCCAAGCTCCATATACTGCAGTGTTTAAGTTCCAACTTAGTTTCCAAACACTCTCAATAATGGTGACTTCGTCGTTGCCAAAAAAACCTGCCTTCACACGACTCCGCGCGACCCATCTTTGCAAGACTTTATGCTACTTGCTTTGGTGCGACTCCAATGACAGCGTGACCTACCTCTTCTCACAACTCGAATGACTCTATGGGCCCTACATTCGCTTGACTATGCACGCTTGCTCCTTCGTGAGACTTCGATGATGGCGCGACTTGCCTTTAATGGCTCCGGCTAGGGCCGACAATTTCGGACACTGTACGATGACGCGATACGAGAACGACACTAGATAAATGTGTTTGGCACGCACATATATTATTTTGGCCATAAATAGGTTAACACGAATAAACCAAAAATAAACGTGTTGGATTAGTGCTAGCACGTTTAACACGCTTAATTAAACGTACAGTAAACGTGTCAACACGACACATTTATAGCTCGTACCTGAGGTGTGCAGGGTTTAAATCTCACCGCCAATTCACCACCATACTGCATGAATATTTGTTGTTAATTGAGAGCTTCTAATATATTTATTGTAGTTTTATGGTATTAAAATAAAAAAATTTCATAATTTTGCACCAGCAAGGATCGAACCTTACACCTGTGGCATGCAAATTTCATTTTCTCCGCCAATTCTCCACCATGTTGCAAGTCTCTTTGTTATCAAATGAGTGCTTGTAATATATTTATTGTAGTTTTGTGGTTTTAAAATTTTCACTTTCTTGGAGTCACACATCAAAAAAGAATGAGAGTCTCTCCCTCATTATTGTCTATATAAGACGATTCCCTCATTTGTTGAAGCGTGAACTAGCATTGAGAGCTTCAATATGCCTTGGGTTCAAGGTGGGCTCTTTAAAATTAATGCAGTTTAGATATTTAATAATAAATAAATATTGTTACGTTTTGGACATTAAGTTTAGTTTATAAGGAAAATTATAAATAAAAAATTTAAGAGTGAAAATTATAAATAAAAAATAGTAAAATGAATAGTAAAAGAGCTTTATTTTAATTAGTCAAAACTTTTAAAAATAATTTATATAAAAAAATTTTATAATAGGTGTATTAATCGTAATTTTATATAAAAAAATTTTATAATAGGTGTATTAATCATGTTAATTGTGTCAACACGTCACACGGCATGTTTAATAATCGTGTTATGTCGTGTTGCCCGTGTTTTAGGCTTGTCGTGTTCGTGTTTATATTTTAGGTACGTTTATTAATCGTGTCGTGTTGTAATCGTGCTAATGGCTATACGAACACGGTATATAACACGATTTGTCAGCCCTAACTCCGGCAATGGGCAACAAAAAATGAGGGGAGAGAGAAAGGGAGCGAATGAAGGGCAAAAGAGTAGAACCTGCACACAGTGGAGGGTAGAGATAGGCAAAGGAGAGAGAAAAAGAAAGAGGGAAAGGTAGAAAAGTTTTGGACAAAAAGAATAAGATAAGGGTAAAATAGGAAATGCAAATTCAATATATAAATGCAAATTCAATATTTCTATATAGGATTTCTTTGGGTTCCCTTTTATATATGATTTCTACTAAATCCTTAAGGCTTAAAGCAAAGTAAACATTAGCGCCTGTAGATTAATGAAATGCAACATTTTCTACAATCTCCCAAAATGTGTCATCTTAGAAATATTCTATAATAACATAAAGTATATAAACGACTCCCACCGCAGACTTGCGTTCTGACCCATTCTCGCTTATTGTATTTCTTCTCCTCCTCCTCCTCCGCTATGCAGCGTTAGCCTTTCAGTTCGCTTTGCTCTCAGGCAAAACTAGACCTGAGAGAGAGAATCTGAGAACTTCACAACAAACTTAATCCAGAAGGGCCCACACAGTGGCGCCCACTCCCCGGATGGGAAGCACCGCCAACAAATTTCGACCGTTCGCCGGCGGCGGCGGCGGCGGTCACACTCCCTGCACCCGCACGCACCAGATCGGAGCTCTCATCCTTCTTGTCGCCACCTTCTTCCTATCCAGAATCTTCGACCGCCCCTGCGACCGCCTCTCCTCCGCCGATCTCAGCCGTCCGTTCCGGAGCGCATTGCCGTCGTCCCACGGCGGAGATCTCTCATGGCCGCAGCGTGGGTATGGGCCCCACCTCGACCTTAAAGTCTATGTCTACGATGAGAACGAGATCCAAGGGCTCAAGGCCTTGATGTACGGCCGCGACGGGAAAATCTCCGCCCTTAAGTGCATGAAAGGCCAGTGGGGCACTCAGGTAAATTTCTTGGTTCATGCTTTTGTTTGCTGAGAAAACGCGCGAAAAGGGCGACATAGAGTGAGTTTGAAATTTGTATAGCTCGCTTTTGCAAAAATTTGCGAAAGGAACACCGAAGACTGAGTTAGATATAGCTCATTTTAGTAGAAATTGAAGAATTGATTTATTATTAATGTTTTAATTTCTTTTAAAAGGCTAATGTTCTGTAAATTTGTGTAGATTCTTGGATTTTGTGGTGAATTTGTGAGGAATTTTTTGGCTTCTGAGAAAATGTGCGCAAAGAACATGGATGAGAGTGTTCGAGACTTGTATAGATCTTTCTGTTAGGAAAGGAAGCATTGCCTTTATTCATATTCTGATTTGATTTCGATTGTTTAAATTACTGCTTTTGTTATCCGAGTGCTCGGGGTTTAAATTTGGAGTTGGTGGTGAATTCGGGAGCAGGAATCTGTTAGTTTTTGTTTTGTGTTGCTTTGTTTCTTTGTTTTGTTTTTTGTTTTTTTTTTTTCCCTCTTTCATTTTGGAAATGCTGAATCTATTGCTTGTTTGATGAGAAAATCCCTGGAAAGAACAAGGAAGATTTTTCTTTTTGAACATCTACTTTATCGCTTTTCTATGTTTAGTTACTAGGTGCAGCATAGAGATTAAGTTAAAGTATTGAGAATACACTGCAATTTAAAAAAGAAAAAAGACATGGACTGAAGTTTGAAATATTTTAATTATTTACTTGTGGGGGCAACACATTTGGCTATGATTCATAAACACCAAAGTGAGCCTTAGTTCATTTCTCCATCATTGTAGGTAAAAATACACAAACTGCTTCTAATATCAAGATTTCGGACAAGGAAGAAGGAGGAAGCTGACCTATTTTTTGTGCCATCCTATATCAAATGTGTTCGTATGTTGGGTGGCCTTGATGATAATGAGATTACTGATGCCTATGTGAAGGTTATTTCTTCATTTAGTTTCTTTAAACTTCCTGTTGTAGCATTTTGAGATGACCTTGTTTAGTTGCAATCTCCTTTTGCACAGTTCTGTTTCTTATTTGATTGCACAACATAGATTAAATTCTCTTTGCAATTTTGTTTTGCAGGTGTTGAGTCAAATGCCTTATTACAGGCGATCTGCTGGACGTGACCATATATTTGTTTTCCCGAGGTATAAATACTTAAATCTCTCAATTATTTATTTTTCTTTTCTTTTTTTTTTTCGTTTTGTTCTCACTAGAGGACAAGGACTATGTCATGTATAACCAAAATTTTTGCTTATTTGCAGTGGTATTGGAGCTCACATTTTTAAATCCTGGGAGAGATATATAAATCGTTCCATATTTCTCACTCCTGAGGTACTGTCCTATCTAAAAGTCATTAGCATGCTACATTTATGATATACACGGAATACGGCAGTTAATTGGCTAGAACTCTAGAACTAGATGGACCGGCCTTAGGAATGAACTCATTACGTCGACTCAAACTAGGGCCTTATGATTTATCTTATCTTAACTCTGCCAATCAACATGCATACATGCATTGTGGGGTATGGCATTGTAAAATTTGCATGACAAACCAAGTGAGGGAGGATTTATTTTGATTTGAATTCCAAGTCGAAAAAACTTTAGAAGAATGAGATTGGACTAAATTGTGGAATTGTTTCTAGGGCGTCTTCAAATATTTAAAAATTTTTCTATCCGAATTCATGACCATCTTATTCTTGCTTGTTATGATGCATTGCTACCTCTCAAGTATGTTGAATGCATAAATGAAACACCCCGTATAATCAGATGGGTAATATTTTGGAACTGGGAAAGTTTTTGAAGACATGCTTATTGTTCATTCTTCTTTATATTTTGGTTTATCCAAAGTCTTTTTATTTTGGTTATTTAAAGGGAATTAGTTGGCTGTATTTCACTTGAAACGAATTAACTAGATTCAATGAATTGATGCTAGGTTGGAAATGCTTCATTCTTAAAAGCTGCTAAGTGATTCGGTATTGAAGTTCAGTTAGACTTGTTCAGATGACTAGGTTGGAGACGCTTTAGTTTTGAAAGCTGTTATGTTTATTGGGATTGAACTTCAGTTAGATCAGTTCAGGTTAGCATGAAGTCTAAACTTAGAAGCATTCAGTTGCAGCCTGGGTGTAAGACATCTTGTTGCACTCAAAACCCAAGTAATCTACGTGGCTTAAGCCTAAAGGGAAACGGAATAAGTATTACTACTTGCAAACGTGCGAGCAATTACCAAGGTAAATGACATTGAGGGGATGCCATGATGCATGGCAACTAAAATGATTAGTCTCCTACTTATCGATCTATCAGCTTGTAATAGTTTGTGAATTGAGTTGAGAACGATTAAAATTAAGGTTTTAGGTGTGGTGTGATGGGGCTTCTTGTGTAGTTGCTAGATATCTGTCGGTCTGTCCTTTATCCTTGTGTCTGGTTTCATCATTGTATACTTTTCTCTGTGGTGCTCTATGTCAAGCTAAATAGAAATTGTTTATTTTATTTCCATCTGTCCCGTAAAACTTTTCTGCCGTCTCTGTTGGATTCATGTTTGAACCAATTTGTTCGATATTTGGTGTGTTCATCTGGTTAAACAGAAAAGTGGAAAAGAACCTAAATGAGTGAAAAAGTCCCATTTGTTTTTATGTTTATAAATCCATCTGGTGGTTGTGTGGAAATATGTGGTCTACAAAGATTTTAGTTTGACGTAATAGATTGTTTTGTTATGTGATAGTGCAGGGGGACCGAACTGATAAAAAAGATACAAGCGCCTTTAATACTTGGAAAGATATTATTATTCCTGGCAATGTCGATGATTCAATGACTACAAATGTTGCAAGGGCTGTCCAACCTTTGCCTCTATCAAAACGGAAGTATCTCGCAAATTATTTGGGTCGTGCACAAGGAAAGGTTGGCCGTTTGAAGTTGATACAGCTTGCAAGGCAATTTCCTGATAAGGTAAATATTCCTCTGCAATTTCTTCATGTCCCAATGAAGTGTTGTTTTTGAGATTAACTTCTTGTTTCCGTTCTTTGAAGATCTTGGCTCTTGGCTTGTAATTTTTTAATCGTTATTATGATGGTATGGGAAATGAGTTCAATTAGTGGTCGGATTGTCAAGCGTTGGATGGGTTTAGTGCTTTAAGCAATCTATTCCCTCTCTAGTTTCGTTTAGTTGCTTTGTTTGCTAGATACTGCTTAACGTTGGACTCATTGGGCTGATTAGCATGTGTTTGGAATGTATTTTTTGTTGGGAATTATCACGTTTAATTATTCAATTGCAATTCTTTTTTTATTATTTATTTATTTTTATTAATGGTTTTATTCCTGATTATACCAATACATGCTTATTTATGTTATGGACAGTTGGAATGTCCAGACTTGCAGTTCAAAGGACCCAACAAACTAGAGAGGCCTGAATATTTTGAACACCTGCGCAATGCCAAGTTCTGCCTTGCCCCGCGTGGCGAATCTTCTTGGACTCTTCGTTTTTACGAGTCTTTCTTTGTGGTCTCTCTCTCTCTCTCTCACACACACTCACACTCATGTGCATAAGATGAGCCAATTGAATTGCTGTTTGTTTATGCCACACAGGAGTGTGTCCCAGTGATAATGTCGGATCAAATAGAATTGCCTTTTCAGAATGTTATTGACTATGCTCAGATATCGATCAAATGGCCATCCGCTCGAATTGGGCCCGAGTTGTTGGACTACCTAGAGTCAATTCCAGGTCAAATACGAAACCTGTTGCATGTTGCTTGGCTTTCTGTACTCTTTGATATATCATGGATTAACTTGAGTCCCTCTCTCTCTGTCTCTCTTCTTTTGTTTTTTTTTTTATTTCCTTATTGATTTCACCATTGGCTTGGAGCAGATAGAGACATAGAGGCGATGATAAGCCGCGGTAGACAAGTAAGGTGTTTATGGGCTTATGCGCCGGAATCATCTCCATGTTCTGCAATGCTAGGCATCATGTGGGAACTTCAGAGGAAAGTCAGGCAGTTTCATCAGTCAGCTGAAACATTCTGGCTTCACAATGGATCATACGTGAACCGAAATTTGGTCGAATTCTCCAAGTGGAAACCTCCCATCCCTTTGCCTTGATCTTTGCTTGGATATAATTCATTTCACGTGTTTGTATCATTTCACTGTCCATTCTACAGTCCCTTTATCCTGTAAAACTTTTCTCACCAACTTTGATATAGTATAGTGTATATTGTTTTTTTCCCCTTGATTTTTATTTTTTTCCCATCCAATTGACAATTTTCAACTAATATTAGCATGGACTTTTTGTTTTGTCTTGATTTTTCTTTTCCCCTGCTAATGAGATTGCATACCATATTTAAAGTGATGAAAGAAACACATGCTACGTTTATCCAAACTTTTGCTAATGAACTTTAGGGTTATTAAAAAATTATTAAAACCAATAGCCCTTAAACTTTGAGGTATGTAACACTTTATTCTTAAACTTTAAAAATCATAATTTTTTTCTTTAAATTTTTTAAAGTTCTTATTTTGTTTCTTAAACTTTAAAAATCATTATTTTATTTTCTGAACTTTTAAAAATTCTCATTTGACCTCTGAACCTATGATTTTCTATTTAAATAGACGTAATTAAGCTTATGTAATTTTACACAAATTTTATTTTTACCCTTAAAGGTGACCCATGTGCTAATCAAGTGGGTTAAATTATGTCTATTTGAACTAAAAATCAAAAATTTAGGGGGCAACGTGAGGAGTTTTGAAAGTTTAAGGCACAAACTAGAGATTTTTAAAGTTCATGGGGCATAGTGAAGAGTCTTAAAAGTTAAAGGGCAAAGTGATGAATTTTAAAGTTCAAGGGACAAAGCGAAAAAGACCCTAAAGTTTAGGGGGGCGTTGGTGTTAATAAGCTTTTATTTTATTTTATTATTATCATTATATACATATATATATATATATATATATATATTTCACAATGAGTATTATCATAGAGTATTTGGTAACAAGTGAGAGTGTTTAGTAACCAAGTTGGAACATACTAGGAGTTTGACAAGTTTGTTAGAATTAAGGTTTCAAGTTCAAAAACTATAGCTTGTGAGAGCTTTATATTAAAGCAACTTTTTGCTTTTTACTATAACTGTTGAGAGCTTTGTACTATTGTTAGCTAGAACCAATTAATTTTAATGAACAATTCAAACACATGTTAAAGTTAAAACTTATATATGACATATAAAAGCTTTATATTGTAGTAGTTGAAACTTGGTTCTCTTACATTCTCTTTCATATTCTCTTTCATGTTTTAAAGTTTTCACAAATCATATGATTGTCTAGTTGGAGATTTTTTATATCATTATTATTTTTATAATCAAACTCTCAACATTCTTGCGGCTAAAGTTAAATTCTTTGTACGTGCAAGTCTCTCTCTCTTTTTTTCTTTTTTTTTTCTTTTTTTTTTTAATTTTTGGGATCAATTTTGCATATCCAAGTTGACCATATTGTTTTTTCTTTTTTTTTTTAAGTCAAATTAAAAAAAAAAATTAACGATGTTGCTTAGTTCAAATTAAACAAAACAGCCCTACTACGGGATGGCCAAGGAGGGACCGTGGGGGATCTCTAATGGGTAGATGGTCGAAGTTGGGTGGTTAAGGAGTTTGAGCGGTTGGCGTTGAGGGACCTTGGATGCGTAGATAGCAGTGGAAGACGCACTTTGGATTTGTGTTTTGTGTTGATGTTGTATTCGACATTTGTTGTAATAAGAGTAGTGGTTTTGTCACGACCCTGAATCCGGGTAGTGACATGGCATGTTAATTAGGTTAATTAAACCAAATTTTAATTAAAATCATCAATTAAATATTTTAGGTTATTTTGAAAAACGTGATAGTTAAAAACTTTTTAAAGCAATTATTGTTAAACTAGAGCAGATAAAATGAAATAAAATAATAAGGTAAGATAAACATAAATTGGGCCCCACCGAACCTATAATAGTACACACACATAGTATTGACAATAATAAATTACATCCACAGTCTAATACGAGAAATAAAAATTTAAATATTACATGCTTTGATTTAAATAAAGAAATGGCCTAACAGAATTCCTACGACTCACGTGTTTGTCTTGTTGCCTCCCCGTCGGTCCTAAACTGCAATCCACCTAGAGGAAAGGTTTAAAACGAATAAAAATATGAGCGGAAGGCTCAGTAGGATCAGGTTTAGAAAACATTAATTTTAAGCATAAATTTTCGTATTTGAATGTAATTTATAAAAATTCAAAAAATAAATAAAACATGTTAAATTCATTCTTACCATTTAGAGTCACTATTTATTTGGAAATGTTCTTTATTAATTAGTCCTTGAAAAAGCTATAATATCACCACCGTAGTGGCCCAGTAGGATTTCGGGACCCGCCCTCAAGGTCGCACTCTACACGACCCGATTTTTGAGTATGGCATCATGCCCTAGTGCACTTATATCATTATTAAGGTCTCATGTTACCGAAAATCCTTGTCTACATTCATTATTTTGTTCATTATAACCAACTCGTTGCTCAACAGTTAATAAAATAATTGATAATAATCATTTCTTGAAACCATTTGAAAGAAAATGCTTTTGGGGCCAAAACTTCTTTTAAAATCATGGCTAGGAAAGAAAATGAGTAAAAGTCCTACCTCAATATTCTACATCGTAACTCAACACCGCGTCCTGACCCGCTTTGCATTAGCTCCACAGAACTACGATCAACCTTAAAAGTAATTAAGTTTCATCAATATCTAACTTGGAGTATCCTACGCTACTATGCTATTTCATGGTGTCTTAATATGCCTTTTGTAGTTACAAAATCATATTGCCAAGTCAAAGTTTCTATATATGTTTTAAATAGTAAAAATGGGTGAAAAACAATCACTTTTTAGAAGTCCAGTCGGCCTACCGAACTTCCTTGTCTGGTCTATCGAACTACACAGTTTGACCTACTGGCCACATAGAACCGGACTACCGATGGTATGAATCTGGCATGCCGAACTCATAAGTCCGGCCAGCCGATGCTCACGATTGGCCTGCCAAATTAAAAAAATCTAGAGACCCAAGACTTCGAGTCTCGGCCTCCCCAAATTCAAATTCTCGTTTTAAACTTGTTTTTCAATTCCCAGAGCATGCATAATGTCCATAATTGATAGAATAACATACTAGAACACATTTAAACACTTTAAACAAGTTTTATATAGAAATCTTCAAATTATTCCAAAAATGAGAAAAAGAGAAAAAACTTGATTTAGCTTGATTTAGTCAAATCAAGCTCAGATTTATGAGAGTTTGGGTTCTACTAACTTATATTGAAGATTTTCTAAGCTCAAGAAACTCAAATTTTAACTTTTTAAGAAAATCAAGAAATTTAGGAAAAAGTTTGAAAATTTTAAAAATAGAATAACTAACCTTGAATTCAAGCTTGAATCAAGTTTGTGGTAGCTCTAATGCTTTCCTAGGCTTTCAATCTAGCTTAGAATCAAGGCTTGAGGTTGAGATTTTGGAACAAAATTGAAAGGGAAGAGAGGGAGAAAGAGGCAGCGTGAGAAAGGGATAAAAGAGAGTCTAAGAGTGAGAGGGAGAGTGAGGAAAGAAGAGGAGAGGGAGAGAAGAATAAATAGAGAGAGGTGAGTGGTTTTCAAAGTGAAAACGATATCCCACACATAGTTTTCACAAAACAACATATTCGTTATTTGATAAATTATTTTGTTTCAGAATTCAAAATAACAAATAAAAACAACTAAAAGTGAGATAAATTTAAAAATACTACAAAATATTTAAATTTAGTTCAAATTATGTTAAGGCATATTAATCTACCATTTACACACTAATTATGCTTAATTAAATTTTAGAGTGTTACAGGTTTCCCCACCAGCCCTTTAGGTTGTGTTCGCTGTGTTAGTATTGTGTTTGCCAGATAAGTTCGGTTTAGAGGTTGGTTTCCCCATACCTTTTGGTTTGTTGGGTGGTGTTATGAGTCAGGCTTGGGTCAAGGTGTGGTTTGTTTTTGTGGTCCTTAGGATCACTGTTGGTAGGAGTTTAGCTCCATCTAAGGTCAAAGTTTATTTAGCTTCATTGATTGGTGCATGGAATCTCGAGTAGGTTCTTTGAGTCTACTTGTATATCCGTTTTTGGTCTTTGGACCTTTGGCTATACTTAGGCCGTTTTTGGCTTGTTTTTATTAAATCTGTCCTTTGACTGGAGGCCTTAACTATCATAAAAAAAAACAAAAAACAAAAGGAGAAGCTAGTCATAAAAAGGAGAATGTGATTACTCAAAACATGTATTTACTATAAATAAAAAGATAAATAAATTATTTATACTATAAATCTTGTATTTATTATAAATAAAATATTTTAGAAACTTATTATTTATTAAAATTATTATAAATTATTTATATTTTAAATTTATTTATTATATAAATAAAAATTTTTTACATTATAAATAAATAAATTATTTACTAAAATATTTACAAAACTTATTGTTTACTAATGTTAATTTTAAAATAGTGTTATCTCAAACTAGCCAAAAAAAAAAAAAAAGCCCAAATAATTAACAAGTGATTGGGTAAAAAAAAAACGAAAAACAAGTGATTGGACTGCCACGTGTCAGCTGGAAGTCATGTCTTTAGCTGAAAAAGATGTACTAATGACACCCAACTCAGTGAGAACCTCATCTTTCCCCAAACTGAAAATTCTCTTAGTTCGTCACAACTCATCACATACGCCCTTGAAATTCTCCTCTAGACAAAGAACAAGTTTTTTGGTGACTAAACCAACCCTTTTTTTAACGCTTGTCTCATTAAATCTAAAGCAAGAGTCATCATAACACTTCTTTTTTTTTTTTTTTTTTGAGGTGGGGGAGATGAAAATGGGAGTAGTGACCTTGTTCCCAAGCTGCGGTTTCTCTTGGACATATTATCACAAGCAGACAATTTCTTCATGCTCAATGGAAAATGGGGTCTCAAGAACAAAAGTTGTTACAAGTAATTCAAAAGGAAACAGTAATTCCCATTATATTGAAGATGAGAAATCTTGTGGGGTTTTGAAGAGAAGGTCAGTTTTGCTTTGTGGGGTTTCTTTACTTTCTTCTTTCGCTTTAATGGGTCTGCCAAGTGAAGGCTTGGCTGTGGTGAAACAAGGCCCTCTCGCTGGAAGAATTCCGGGTCTCTCTGAACCAGATGAAGAAGGTTGGTCTTTATCCTTACATAATGCCACATTTTTTTTTCCTTTCTTGTTATTAGTTTTTAGCTGTTCGTGCAGACATATATTCTTTTGGCATAGTTTTGCTTGTGTTTTTAATCGGTCAAAAAAAAAAAAATGAAACCTGTAACCTTTTCCATATATGTTTAAACTGTATTGTTAAAAAAAAGGTTACATGGATCGAAAAGGTTTTAAAATTTTCTAATAAATGATAAAAATGATATGTTAAACTTTATAACGTCTTATTAAACTTTCGGTATAAGTTCAAAATTATTTCAGAAATGCTATTTTTTAAAGTCGAATTGGATAGTTTCAGACTTAAAACACTTTAAAAAGTCAAAGCACTTTTAACAGATTATTTAAACATTTTCAAAAGCTGTTTTTGAATTAGGAAGCTAAAAACAGCTTCTACAAAACTCACCCAAACAGACCGTATAATTTTGGATTAGGCATGGCAATTTAGATAATGAAACCTCAAATTCGACCTAAATAGCTTAAATGATTGATGCAAAAGTAGTTTGAATCAACTTGATTTATTTACCGTTTAATTAGAAACAATAGAAACATAGATAATTTTGTAAAACATGACTTTTACCGAATTTAGATGTCCTTAAAAGAAAAAAGAAACAAGATTAGTGACTAATTTAGTGAAATATAAACAAATAAATAAAGTAAACTAACTTGAAAATGGTTTACACTGATTACATATTGTTTTCAATGATGAATTCATGTGGTCAATTTGAAACCGAAAAGATGATATAGGCGGAAAGAAACATTACCTAACTTGCTACCTTCTCTTTATATGTCATAAAAAATGCATGGTTTGAGGTGTTCTTGTATTGACGGAAGATTCCTATTTTGCATATGTTTTCCAATTTTCCTAGTACATTTCATCAGAAATAGGCTTTCCTATTTTTGTTTTGGCTGGAAAAAGGAATAGGCTTCATTGTGAATTGTTTCAACTTTTCCATATAGAGAGCTTAGGTGGAATAATATACAACATAGAAAGCTTCAAATTAATGTAGTAGCCATGTAATCCATATTGATAAAGCAATCTGTAGTCTTTAATTATCATAGTTATTGTCATATGTAGGGTAAGAAAATGCCTCTTTTATATGAATTCAAAGGGAAATGAATGGTAATCCCATATGTATGTCATATGATGGCTATATCCGCAGCTAGGGGTTTTCACGTCTTGGATTCCTTGGATTATCTTTTCTTTGTCTACTTTTTGTTTCATGAGAAAATTGTCAACTTAGTAAAGCGTATGCTCAGACAGGTTGGAGGACATACCGAAGACCGGATGAGAAGTCTGGAGGGCATGGAGTTGGATGGAGTCCCATCATCCCTTATTCCTTTTCAGTGCCTCAAGATTGGGAAGAGGTACAATTTTTCAACCCCATATTTCCGTTTCAGCGTGCATCAGTTTCTGGCTTGTTCCTTACTTTCACTTCATAGTCACTTTCGTCTCTGTAATAGGTTCCAGTGTCAATAGCAGACCTAGGTGGCACAGAGATTGATTTGAGATTTGGTAGTGCCAAAGAAGGACGCCTGTTTGTTATTGTTGCTCCTGTTCTCAGATTTGCAGATAGTAAGCCTTTCCGAAATTTTATATATACTACTTTCTTACAATCCTTATGCTATTAGGATTCTGATTCTGAACGCTTGAAAAAGAATCGTATTGTTTCTTCATTCCATGTGTTTAGTTTCTTTAATTAGCTGGAAATTTTCGCAGAGCAACATTCAGGTTTTATTGTGACGTGCAGATCTTGGTGATGATGCCAAGATTGAACAAATTGGACCGCCAGAGAAAGTAATTACTGCATTTGGACCAGAAGTGATTGGCGAGAATGTGGAAGGAAAGGTTGTTAGTGTGAGCGTAGCCGAACACTCTGGAAGAAAGTATTACCAATTCGAGTTGGAGCCTCCTCATGTTCTCATAACAGCAACTGCAGCTGGGAATCGCCTTTACATGTTTAACATTACTGGAAGCGGTAAGGATATTTTGTGCATTTGACATTCTTCTGATTCGATACATTATCTCAATATCGATAAAAATAAGTGTCTAAGCTTTGATTTTGATTTTGTAGGTCTTCAGTGGAAGAAACACTACAAAGATTTGAAAAGGATTGCCGACTCTTTTCGCGTTGCGTGATTGAGATACTTGTAAAGTGAATGATACATGGTACAAATACGAGCTGTATAAAAGACTCAAGACCGAGTCTTGCTTTCAACTTTAATTTGGAATTTGTACGTCTTCACGGGAAGAGACACTATTAAAGATTTAAAGAGGATTGGCTAATTCATCTCACGTTTCCTTGATCAAAGTTGCTTGTAACCCGACATGGCACATATATGAGGCCTTCTGTTATCATCGTTTTTTTTCTTTTAAATCTTGGCTGTAGCTTGCAACAAATTGAAAAATCCCCAGTTTGATTAAACACTGTACCAAACAGATACGAGTTTCGCATTTTTCCTTGTGCAAGGCTTTTGGCCTTTATAACCATAAACAAATGTCTCATTATGTAACAGTTAATAGTACAGGTGCTATGAGACATAAGGCATAAACGAGCTGCAACCAGGCGTCTTTTGAAACCCTTCATTTGCCATCACCAGCCTCAACCTTTCAGCCTTCTCCCACCTCTTAGAAGAAGCATAAATATTGGACAGAAGAACACCATGTACATTTTGGCCCGAACCCAGTTTTGAAGTTAGGGTGTTGATCTCTTTGGCTATCTCTTCGGTCATCTCCATATCCAAATGAATCCGGCAAGCGCCAAGCATAGCCCCCCAAACCGTGTCATTGGGTTTCATTGGCATTCTCTTGATCAAGTCATAAGCCTCCTTCAATCTCCCTGCGCGCCCCAAAAGGTCAACCAAGCAACCATAGTGCTTGACATTTGCCACCAAGCCATATTTTGCCATCTTTGACAAAATGTCCACCCCTTCATCCACAAAACCACCATGTGCGCAAGCTGAGAGAACAGAAAGAAAGGTTATGTCATCAGGCCTTTCTTCTGAACTTTCCATTCTGCTGAATAACTCGAGAGCTTCCTCGCACTGCCCGTGAACGGCAAACCCCGAGATCATTGCATTCCAACAGGCGGTATTTCTCTTGCTCATCCCTTCAAAGACCGACCTGGCACTGGCTAAATCCCCACATTTGGCATACATATCAACCAGTGCATTTAATACAATCTGATTAGAATCCATCTCTTTCTCAACTATCATGTGATGCATTTCCCTGCCAACATCCAACAGCCCTGATTGAGCACAAGCAGACAAGACGCTCACGGCAGTAACTTCATCTGCCTCAAAACCTAGCGCTCTCATTTCGTCGAACATCTTCATAGCTTCCTCACAAAACCCATTTTGCACATACCCAGAAATCATGGAATTCCAGTTCACTAAATTCCTGACTGGGATCCGGTCAAAAATGAACCTCGCCTCCTTAACATAACCCTTCTTGCAAAACCCCGAAACCATCGATGACCACACAAAGCAATTCCGCTCGGGCATCTGCTCGAAAACCTCTCTTGCCTTCTCCATCTCTCCATTGCTGCTATACCCATCAACCATCACAGTCCACGTGACCAAATTCTTCATCTCTGACGGAACACGGTCGAACAAATTCCTAGCACTAAACGTGTCACCACTCGCCGCAAACCCATCAATCATCTCAATCCACGTCACTGAATTCCGCAATGACATCCTCTCAAACAACATAGAAGCAGAATTCACATCACCATTCTTCAAATACCCACCAATCATTGCGTTCCAAGTGACAACATTTCTCTCAGGCATTAAATCAAACATTTTCCGGGCATCAAATATCTCTCCACATTTAGCATACATGTCAACCAATGAGGTTCCGACCAAGACATCAAAATGGGTCCCACGCTTTGTGGACTCGGCATGTAAAGCCTTCCCACATTTTAGGAAGCGAAGAGAAGCACAGGCTTTGAGAATGAGAGGGACTACTCCCAAAACGTTGTGAAGTCCTCTGCTGTGCACTTGAGTGTAGAGGCGAAGAGCTTCTTTGGGTGAGCCTCCGGAAATGAGATTCCTTATGAGGTAAGTCCAATTCGAAGAACTTAGTTTTTCACTTCCAGAGTCTTGTGCTTGTTTGTGATTATGAGAGTAGTTTGTAGTTTTTTGGTGGATTTCTGGTACACTTCTTCTCATCGCTTTTTTCTTTCTTTTTTTTTTTTTTTGAAAAGTCATTGCATCGTTTGCAAACCCTTTTAACAAAAAGAGGAAGACACCTTCTCTGTCGGGAAGAAAAATAATGGTAATAATAAAGAACGGGCGTTTCATGTTTCAAGTACGGTTAAAATAACAAGAAAAAGAAAAGATATTTTAAAAATATCCCCTGACACTGCTGCCCCAAACTTTAAAATATACCTATTAGTCCTCCAAAACTATGAAATGTTTGCAAAAACGCTCCTTCCATCACAATTATGTTAAGTTCTGCTGATGTGGCACATTGTTCGTACTATTTAAATATAGTTGAAATATAAAACTTAATCCTCATTAAAATATTAAAAAACTGAAATTATTTCTAACATTAAAAAATGTTATTAATACTAATGATTCTTGAACTTTGGATTCTTCCACTTTGTCCCTAAACTTTAAAAATCACAACTTTATTTTTAAGCTTTCAAAACTCTTCACTTTGTCCTTTCCCTCTATTTTTTTCGTCCAAATTAACATCTTAAGTCCATATGACTTGCACATGAGTCACTTGTAACGGCAAAAATAACAATTTATCACTCCAAGTTCTTTTTTTTCACATTTACACTTCATTTAGGGTTTTTTTTCTGGTCTTCTTGAAAGGATGACACCACACTCCACTTGAAAACACTATGGAAAAACCATTAGTAACTATAGAAGCATCCAGATAAGATTTAATTTGCTTCAACCCTTTATCTCTATAAAGGTCACAGATGAAGACATCTAAATTAGATTTTGGGAAGAAATGTGCGGACAAATGAGAGTTTAGAGGAAAAAACACCCTAAATGGAGTGTAAATGTCAAAAAAAGAACTTGGAGTGATAAATTATAGTTTTTGCCTTTATAAGTGACCTATGTGCAAGTTACATGGGCTTAAGTTTGATAATTTAGACGAAAAATAAATAAAAGGATAAAGTGAGGGGTTTGGAAGGGTGGTGAAAACCAGTAGTTAGAACCACTTTTACTGTAGCATGTGAGAGCTTTACACTGTAGCAATTTTTTTATTGTTACTATAACATGTGAGAACTTTACACTGTTTATAATTGAGTTTGTAGTAAGAATCGTGATTCCCACCACTCAGTCAAACATGGGGTTAAAAGTTTAAGAGGCAAAGTTGTAATTTTTAAAATTTATGACATAAAGTAGAGAAGACCACAAAGTTTAAGGGCTATTAGTATTAATAACCTTGTTAAAAATAAAACTAATCCTAAGGCTGGTTTAAAATCTGACCCACTGAATACAGGGGCCGGCGACAAGTTCTTCCATAGAAGATGGTTGTATCGCTGATGGCTTTGCAATGGCAATAGTCTACCTAATAAAATAAATGATTTGGGTTTAATATTTCTTTTGGTCATAACAATCTTTTTGTTCTTTTGCTAAACGGGGAAGCGATTTCATGGTTTTGTCTAGTTCGCTTTGATGTTGTGGGACGAAGAACTTTGCAAAGATGAGTCGCTTTATGCAATGTTATATCTGAAATTTTTTATTGGAATGCTAAATCTAAAATTGACTCGCAACAAATAGACCCAAACAATATCCTCCCCACTCCATTGAAGCACAAATATAAAGAACACTTCAATACAAGACCAGAGCTTGCACGAGGCACTAACTCACGTTTGATCCTCCTACAGAAGTCCCCAAAATCTACCAAGGACGATGAAGAGAGAAGAGCTAGTGTAGCGACAGAGGACGGCGACAAGAGCACCAACCTCGACCACGCCAGTGCTAGGTACCTAATGTCGCCGAAGTTTGTTAAAACCATAGAAAATGAATAACATTCTCCATTTTTTTAGTTGAAATTGCAGAAACCAAACAACCCCTTCCACCTGATTCGACAACAACCAGCCTTGCGGCGTGTGCGGTCGTTTGATCTCGGCGGAGTTTGTTTAGCTTCGATTGTTAGCCATGTTCTTCACACTCTAATGGGTTCTTTTTTATTTTTAATTTTGATATTTTTATCAGATTTGCACCATGTTAAAAAAAAAAAAATCAACGTTAAAATAGAGAGGAGAGGGAGAGAGATCGGATAATATATTAAAATTTTTAGTTTCTCAAAGTTTTCTAGGTAATTTTTTTTTTTAGTTTAATAATACTCTCAATCTTTTTAGTATATATATATTTTTAATAATTGAGTTTTATACTTTAAATTAGAATTTAATATTATAATCAAAGTGTCACGTCAACAAAAATTAACGAAATTGTGAGGAAAGGGATGTTCTTGTAGATATTTTATAGTTTAAGAATCACTTGGCACATTTTAAAGTTTGAGCAACAATGTAACATTACTAACATAGTTCGAGGACATTTTTAAAATTTAATCTATAAGATAAAAATGCGAAAGCACACAAATGACCCATTGAAAAGGCACCCATTAATTCAACTAGACAATTGTCGAATATTTTACAACCACATGAATGAAAGAAGAAAAAAAGAAGAAGAGTAAATTGCTTCAATTCTTACAACATATTTAAAAGTAACTATCAAGTCTTAATATTTCTTTTCTTTTAGATGAAACGACTTTGAACTCATAAAAATGATACCAAAGGACTAAAATTAATAGATATTGTTAGGTTTTGATGGATCATCGTCGGGTGCCAATCATGTGATTGCCATTTATTGTAAAAAAGACTACAATATCTTTAATTAAACTGACTATCCATTTAACAAAAAATTAGAAAACATACAAGCTCCTTCTTCTCCTTCATCCTCCTAGTGCTCCCACGCTCCCAGGCAAACAACCCTTCATGGTGCCCCCACCTCATGAGCCCATCCGCCATTGTCGGAGCTCTTAACCATGACCAGGCAAAACAAAAAATAATTACTCCATAATTAGTTATGAACTCAATTAGAGAGCATCAAAACAACAAACCCATAAAATTTTAATAAGAACAAAGATACAAACTTTAGAACCCCAACCAAGATAGAATTCAACTATTAATTAAAACTCCAAAATGATAACTCCAAGAAGGAATTTTTGAATTGAAAATGCAAAGTGAGACTTCCATAATTCCAAATCAGTCTCATGGTTGCATACATACAAGCAAAATCCCAAGTAAATTGAAAGTATCAACATCAAATCAAATGTAAACACTTACAAAACTAATAAAATTAAAGGAAAAGAGCATAAAAAAAAAATAAAACCTAGACGGATCTCGCCATCACTACAAGACTCTTCGCGCCCCTTGACATTGTCGATCTTAATGAGCACATCACCACACCTTTCGTCACTATTGTGACCCACTCCAACCTCGCTAGAGGAGGAGAGAAGGAGAGTTGCCTTTGAGATTCCAATTGCCCTCGTCAACTCCAGGGGTTGTTTGGGGTTTAAAGTGGGGGGTGTTCAATTTTTTAAATTTAATTTAATTCAAATTTTTATTAAAAATATAATAAAAAAACGACATCACCAACCAATTTAGTTCACAGATTTTAATTTTTAACCTATTTTTCTACAAACTTGAATCAACAATTTGTCTAATTAGCATTTAAAAGTTAAAAAAATTTCAATTTAAATTGTAAATATTGATTCAATTTGAACCCATATGCTATGGTAAAAAATTGATTTAAAGAATGCTTTATTTATAATTCCATTTAACCAAATAAATTCATTTTAATAATTATTTACATTACAATCTTAGTCCTGATATTATATTTATATGGATTTATGAATATGATTTTACCAATAGTGGGATAACTGAACCTTAAAATAGAACAATCGAAAATGTTAAACGAAACTTGCCTATAGTCAAATATGGATAACTGTTTGGATCTAAAAGTGTAAGTCCGATATAACCTTAAGCATAAGGTTGTCCCAGTAATAAAACTTGATAAATTTGAGGTCGATCTCATAGGAAAAAAGGTATTGCAAAGGTCCAATATATTGATTGTATTAGTTTTAGCTGAAAATTTTGAGAATTAAAGTTAATTATTTACAATATTTACACATTTTTTATCATTTTCATTTTAAGATTTTTTTTTTGTGATTTTTGGAACTTTAAGAACAAGAAATGTACTTAAATTGGAATAGTAAATGGAATTTTAATAAGTGCAATTAAATAGAAGATAGAACTTTAACAATAAATGCAATTTAACTTAGAAGAAACAACAATTTTAGCAACATTAAGGATTAATGGTTCTATTCTGACAATTAACTTAAAAATGTTTTAGTTTTTCTAAGGTTATTTATTAAAATGGTTTAAGTATGCAATATGCCTTCTTTTATCTATGATAAATCAAGAGTTATTAAGCATTTAATGTATAAATTCATGTCTATAATGCATCAAAAACTTATTTTTAACGAATATATATAATTTCAAAATTAACTTACTAAAATTATCAACAAAATTTATAGTTAAGAATTTATTATATCATTCCTTCTCTATAAATAATCAAAGTGTTTCTAAGCATTTTTTGTGCTAGTCTGTCTCCAATAAATCAAAACTTAGTTTTACAAGAGTTTTAGCTAAATTAACATGAAAATTATAAGTTTTCTAAAAATGATTTTGATATTATAACAACTTAGAAGATATTGAAAAACTAAAAATATTTACCTTAGTTTTGCTAGAATTTCTCCCTTTCTTCTCAACAAAAATATTTACCTTTAAAAAGACATATTGAAAGTAAAAACACACATAATTTTACTAAACATAACTATTTTACAACATAAACTTAAAACTATTTTATAAAAACTTAAACTAGAAACTAAAAAAACTAAAACTAAACTTAAAACTACATTTTTACAATTGAAAAGAAATTTCTCACAAGGCGAAGGAATAAGTTTTACAAGGCATGAATGGGGGTATTTATAATAGAAGGAAATCTACTATTTACATGAATATTTACATTATTTATTTATTTATTATTTTTATTATTTTATTAGGATAATTTTAATGTAAAATGACTAGGATGCAATTTAAGTGATTTAAGATTTTGTTAATATAATTAGCCACCTATGTTTGTAACAATCAGATTTGAATATGATATTGTAACTTTTTTATTTTTTTCTTTTCTTTCACATATGAATAAGCTTGAGAAGATTGGTTTTTCTTTGTAATTAGGTGTGACATGCACAAAAACCAAACAAAAAATAGTCGTCAATTGTGCAGACTTTGACTGGGCAGATGCATGATATTGGGGCGTTGTAAGGAGGCGCATCTAACCGTTGGATTCGTTAATTGTTAAGCTGATTTGACAGAGGAGAAGGGACATGCATGTGAGACGGCTGCACTCAATTATGCTGGAGGGGATGCGTGTATGGCTCTGATCTCCTGGGTGGTTTAATTTGGCGGCTCAGATATGGCTACATGGCAATTTTTTTGGATTTACTTACTTTTTTTTTTTCATGCATTTGAGGTCACTTTTTACCTTTTTATGCCCTTTTTCTTCGTTTTTCTTGAAGATTTTAAATTTAAAATAAAATAAATAAACTAAAAGTAATCATTTTACAAAAATAATTTTTACAATAATTAAAAATATTTATTTTTACAATAAAACACACAAAACACACTAAAAATAAATAAAAACCTCAAAAATTAACAAACTTAGCAAATATATTATTTAAGACTCAAAATATTTTTAGAAATTATTAGAAATATAACAAAACATACTTACAGACTAAAAACTGTTGGAAGACAGTATGCAATAGAATTTAAAAATTTTAAATTAGAGTATTTTTTTCAAAACACAAGTTTGATATGCTAAATACATAAATTAAAAACAGATTTTACTAACCTCTTTTGTATACTAAAAAGTAGCCGAAATTTGTGAAGAGAAGAAAGTTCTAGAAAAGCCTCAACCAACTAGTCTTCTTTGCTATTCTCTATCCATAATCGAAGTATGGGTGGTCAAACATCATACAGCTTTTCTTCCAATAACTTTCCTTCCAACCACTTGAGAAAACCTAAAACTAAAGTTCATGATGTTGAGCAATAGCTCTTAGGGAGTTTTAGAGTTTCTTTTATTAGAGTACTCACTCTATACTTCTCAAGTGATCTAAATAACAAAGATAGCTCATCCCCTATTTATAGTGGTCGGATTTAGGGTTAAATCTTTTCATATTAGGCCTCAAAATTTGAGTTAGGATCAACTTTAGACTAAAAACACATGAAACGTGTATCTGATCCTAACTACTGCGGTCGACCGCATCATGTGTATCGCGGTCGACCATGTGGTCATGATCCTAGAGTTCGAACTAAATTCAAACTCCTTAAGTTGATCTGATTGATCCAATCTCAATCAATTAGAAAAATCCTATCCTATTTGACCTAAGTATCTTTTATAGAGCCTTAATTTTAATTCAAATAATACAATAGAAAAGTTATCTGATTAAAATAGACATATGCAAATAAACCTATACAAATAAAATATTATCCAAATGATGCAACATGTTTATCTTAAACTAATTCACAAGATTAATTCAATTGATAAACTAACATGAATTATTAAATCCAATTAACTTAAATTTTAGCCAATCTAATAATTTAACATAACATGAATTATTAAATCTAATTAACTCAAATTTTAGCCAATCTAATAATTTAACATAAGTCACCAGCATGTAGAAAAAATACACCGTATCATTACAAGATTTATTATAAGCTAGCAAAAGGGACTCGATAGACATGTATAGTTTAACCTCATATAATTATAAAATACAATATCCTAAATATATATTTTATAATTATCAACCCTAAGGCTACTCTACTAAAAGTTTAGAGCTACACTCTAGAACTATATAAAATTATAAAGCTCCAAAAAGCTAATCGCCGATGACATATCATAATGTGTCACATCCCTATAGGATATTCATAATTGGCTTAAAGATAAATTTTATTTTACTTTTTCAATTATTTTTTTCTTACATTCCATTATTTCACCATTGGAATGCTTACTATCCATAAATAGTATACTATTCGGTTACACCTATGTATCTAAATCGTTGAGCGCTCTAGTTTTTCAATTGCAGGATAATGTATATAAGATAATATCGTTAACTCTACAAAAGAACTATAGATTTCGTATCTATAAATAATGAGTCTACGTCATTCAAGAGTCATGTCTCCAATGTACTAATATGCATAACATCACTAAATTAGGATGTCATCCTTTGGTACATCAAAAGACATAAGTCTAGAATACGGGCCCATTAGTCATTTCGAGATTAAAATACAATACATATGATTGTCTAAAGCGAATTGATTTAAACAAACAAAATTATTAACTAAATCAATTCAACTTTATGTCTTAATTTAATACATCGTCACCTATGACAATATACCAATGCTTCTACCCACAAAGTCCCACTCAATGACCAAGACAAGTCATCTTCCGCTAGGAATGTAGACAACACAATAATCTTAGCATGAATAAAACGTCCAACTTTATTCCCTTGATTGCAGATCTTATAATTTAGACCATCACCTTTAAAATTCATGTCTTCTGTATAATCTGTCTATCATATGTACGATCTTAAAGGTTTAGACTGACAATCTCAGACTTTTGTTTGCTTATCATACATTCAACAAAAATGAACATAAAGAGGACAACATTTAGTATATAAATAATAAATAAACTCTTTATTGATAAAATGTCTCCGAAAACATATTACAACATTTTACTCCTTAGGGCTATGTCTAATAAAAACTTATTTACAAACATTTTAAGACTCAAAATAAAATCACATAACATTATTTTTATGGTTTTGATTATGTAAAAACAAACAATTATAAAACATATAGAAATGATTCTAGAAATTACTAAAAATATTATTAAATATAAAAACACACTACAAACATATTTTTACACAAACACAATAAAATACTAATTAGTACACAAAAGCTATAATTAAGGGATTTAATGAGAAATGTTTAATGCAAAATGATGATATTTAGCCATAAGAAATGTGCATTCTCACAGTTTCATCACACCCCCAACTACCTTATTGTTAGTCTTGAGCAATTAGAGCCATAAAAAAAATAAAACAGACCAAATCATTGATTTCTCAAAAGCTTGTAACTCTTTGCCAAATGTCCTCGGGGGTTATTTTAAAATCATAGTTTAAAATAAAATGTAGATATTTTTCAAGTTATGCTTTATTTCAAGGGTATGTCTTATATTTAAAATAGATTTTCCCGTATGTATGTGTAATTCTATCACTAATTATTGCATACAAACAAGATAAATTTACATTAGTATAAAGTAATTTATTTTAATAAATCTTTTAAGTTTGTTTTTCATTATTTTCTCTTCTAATGTAGAATAACAATAAAATAAGGACCATTAGGATTTTATTCGGCTTATAATATAAGGCTAAAGTATAAAGGTAGAATGAAGGATAAATTTGAAGCTGATTCACCAATAAGGCACTTACATTATTATCAGAACCTTGAAATATACAAATTAATTCCAAAGAATAAACTTAGACTTAAAGTAAACTTTAATTTGTTATCCATTTTTTATTTATCATTGTTTTGAATTTTCTTTTATTTTGAGTTTTTTTTAATTTACAGACTTACAAAATAAACAAACTTTTTTTCATAGCCCTTCCTATCCTCCCATAGTATTAGCATAACCCAAATTACATTCGAACCCATCATATGCCTTATGAGTAAGAGGAAAAAAAGAAAGAATATGTAATTATTAAAAAGGCTAGACTAAAAATTTGTGAGTGATAAATAAAATAGAACATTAAGCATCGCAGGATAACTAGGGATATAAAATGTTTTCAGGTAAATTGAAAAGCTCAAGCGATCCAATGATGGCTTAAATTATGTCCTTAACTTAATATTATCTAGGATTTAGCCTTGAGTGATATTCCAATAAATTAAAAGATTTTATAAAAAGAAACCAAATTATAATGTCATAAACAGTCTCTAAATTAGTACAACAATTCAAAGTTTAAGATTAAGTGCTCAAATTTTGGGAAATATTAATCTTTATATGAGGCTAACAAAGAAATTAACATAAGCTTAAACAATATCTGAATTTTATAACAAGCCATGATATAACCATGTTTCTTCATCAAAAAGGAGACACTTTAATTTACAAAAACAAAGAAAATAAATATTTATAAAACATCTTTTAGGTTTTCAATTTTTTTTATTTTTTAATATTTTTCAATTTTTAGCTTTTTTAAAGATGCAGATGCTGACAAACTCAACAAAATGAAATATATTATAAACATTATTGGGATACGTCTCAAGAATGTTAAAGACTCCATAACTCAACTTTCCAAAACATGCATGTATGTCTACAACATGGAGAATACAAGCATAAATAAAAATATATGAAAGATGACATTCTCGGACCAAATCAACATGCATTTTAAGACTAACACTTTCACTCAGCCATCCTGACACTAAACAAGAATCTTAAAAGTTTTATACACAGCACATAATATTTTACTTTTTTAATTTTTCAATTTTTTGTGGTTTTAAGCTTTTTTTACACTTGGTTTTAGAATAAGTCCTATTTTAGACACAAAAAAACATACTCAAACTTGAAAAATTTTAGCATATATTTTAAAAATTTTGATACAAACCCTTTCCCTCATGCTAAATTGAACATTGTCCTCAATGTTTAACAAGATTAAGTAGAAAGACTAACAACATATATATACACACACACAATAACAATTATTCAAAACACACAAAGAAAAATAAACATAATATAAATAAACATGTTGTAGGTAAAACTAAAGATCAAAGAGTTTGGAGAGAGATTCAAATATCGTTTGCACTTCCCGCTAGGCTTTTAAGTTACAATGTCTACATCAAGAGTGATGACTTATGTTTGCTTAAGTAATTCCTCAATAGTAGGTGTAAGGATAAAATCTTTCTTTTTGACTCAACAAGAAAGTTTTGTTCTACTACATTATCTAAAAAATTTAAAAGACCATAAAAGAAACCATAAAGATTAAGCACACCCATTGGTTTATTAAGAACACCTAACTGACTCCAACTAGCAATAACAAACATTTCTTCTAGAGTTCTTAGACCTTCCGGTAAAAAAATTAAAGCATCTAAGTGATGAATCATAAATTTTAAATGCTCAGGGATATTTTTGACTATTTTCCCAGTTCTTGTCGTTTTATTACAAAGATTGTCTTGAACAAAAAAATGATGGATAATATCTAGGGCTCTTCCTACTTTGGTTGTGGCTGTGACAGTTCTCATTAAACTAAGACTACCCCTTCCATGCACAAGGTTTTATCTTTTTCTTAGCCAAAACTTGCTCTAAATGGAATGCAACATTTAAATAGTTAGTACCCTTTCTTGGAACCACAAAACACATAGATGTTTTTGGAATTTAAAGATGACTAAGATGAGGACTCCATGGTAGTTTCTAAGAAACTAAGACTCCTTTTTTTTTGGGAATTTTATGTTTTTTTTTATGACTTAAAAACTTTTTACATCGCTCTAATTAAGACTGTAATGATGAATAAGATATAATACATGATTGAGTGTGATTAAAGACAAATAGGCAGGTCAAGATAGATAGACAGATGTGAATCAACTGTAGAACTTTTGAAAATTTTACGTGATAAAGCTATTCAACTTTTGACAAAATGGGACAAAACCAAAACGTATATGACACACTAAATATATAATAAATAATGTATCTGACATATAAGATAAAATATTAAAAGTAAATAAGATAAACACAATAATTAAATAAACAACTACTGTAACAATCACAAAAACAATTTTTAATTTGTTTTTTAATTTTTTTGATAAAAATTTATTTGAGAATGAATAAAAACTCATGTTCATCAAAATGCGTTTCCAGAAAATCTGTTACTTAGCCATTTTGATGATTTTCACTAAAACCAAATTCATATCTCAAATAATTTTTCAACAATTTTTTAAAAGAAAATAAAACACACAAAAACTAAACATACTTTACAAACTTTACTTAGAACCAAATGAACAAAGTAATTGTTTCCCTTCTAACATTCCTCCAAACTGAACAATTGGGTCTTTTAATGTCAAATTCCTTAGACGTTCTTTTTCTGCTTGAAACAGAGGCCAAAGTTTACAAATGGCTCTTTGAACATAACCATTAAGATGGTCTAAAGGAGAATCTTGGAGATCATCTAAGTTTTCTTTAGAAAGCCCATCTTTATAGAAAAGTATTTTATCCTCCTTATTTACAGACATAAGACCTTTTAACTTACACCTATGCTCACAATTTGGATTAGAACACTTAGGAAACTTTGCAGCTATAGCTTAAGTTCTTTTTTTTCTAGCACACAGTCTTGTATCCATCCTAAGGAGAGCTTTATTTGTGACATCATTATGACGAATAAGACCTTCTATATACATTTTTACATTAGCTGAAAGTTTAAAACGAGAAAGAACCAGGAGATGAGTGATTCGAACTTTGTTTGTCTACCTAATTTCTTTATGAAAAAGGGATGAAATATTTCTTCAATTGATCATATTTATGATCTATGATTTGAGAGAAAAGAAAGATTCTTGAGAGCGAATTGAAAGCTTTGAGAGAAAGAATTAAGTGCTTTGAGTGGATCTGAGAGCTTCAAGAAAGTATTGAGAAGATTTTGCAGGATCAAAAGAGAAAAGATTGAAGAATTTTCAGGAAAAGTGTTTAAAGATTGAAGAAGTTTGAAAGTTTTTTTGGAAATTTTTTTGAGGAAAACTTTGAAGATCTAGAGAGAAGACAAAAAGAAAATGAGAGCTTAGAGAGAGGGAAAATTTTAGAGAGAGAAAGAACATAGAATTTTGGGCTTGGATGTACAATGAATGATTTTATAAACAAAGGATACGGTATTGTTTATATACGAGGACAACTGTTCTAACATGTGTGAAAAGATTAATCTAGGCTAGGTCAAACAGTAATTGGGATAAGTGATTTTAAAAAAATGAAAAACAACAATACTTAATTGCAAAGACAAAGAAAACATTTTTGTTATTTTAAAATTTTAATTTTTTTTAACTTTTCAATTTTTTGTCATTTTAAGAGAATTTTAAAAATCAGAAAAATTTATTTTAATAATGTCTTGAAATGTGTTTCTAGAGAGTGTTGATACAGAGTGCCAACTAATCAAACTTGATTATATCCTTTATAACCTCAGCTATTTAAATGAATTTTTCAAAAAAAAAAAAAAATTCCAATGTTTAGAAAATTGCACACATGAAACTATTACATTACAAAAGAAATGATAAAAAGTCATCAAAAAGAGGTTTTTTCTCATAAATATATCAAAGGAGATCACATATGGTTCTGTGTGATTATGCCCTCAAGATTGAAAAAATGAAAAATATTTAAGCTTGTGTGACTTGGATTCATTTCAAACTATTGATAAATCCCTAAAAACAATGCTAGAGGTAGGGAAGGAGGTGGGGGCCACATCGAATCTTTGTAATAATGGTCTTTTGGCAAACTCTTGTGGCAACTGAGATTGAAAACTAGGACTAAAGGCAATGATTGTTCCTCTTCTACAGTTAAGTCCGCTTTCTCTTCCTCACATTCCTCTCCTAACATTTGATCCTCAAAATAGGTAGGTTCTAAATTTTCTTCATTTTCCAACACACTTCATGGATTTGAAATATTTTCTTAGAATTTTCCAAACTTTTCCTATTTAAAGAATCTGATGAATTTTGTGGTTCAATGGTTGATTCTATAGTTTTGAGTTGACTATCTAGTGAAGGTTCCAAAAATACTGAATTGTTTTCTAAACCTAAATAGGTTTTAGAGTTATTCAATCTCCAATAATCATACTTGACTATATCTTTCAACATATAATAGGCTTCTACTACTGATAATTGGTAAAAAGTGATGGATCCATCCTTTTTTTTCTACCCAATTTCTAGTTTCATGACTTAATCTATCTAGAAAAATTCCTAAAAGATAACCCCAAGAAAAACTATGGTAAGGACACCTATCTAACAAAATCTCATATCTCTATCAAGCACTAAAAAGTGGTTCTAAGTGTTGATGGGAAAATTTGCAATGATTACTCTATGAACTTCTTGCAAATTTTTAATTTTATTATTTAAGACATATGGAACCAAATAAACACAAAAGAAAAACAAGCAAAGTTATATTCGATCGACAAGTGTGAGTCTAATATAACCTCAAGTGTAAGGTTGTCCAAGTAATAAAACTTGTTGAATCCAAGGTCGATTCCACAGGGAAAAGGTATTAAAAAGGGCTAATATATTAGTTACATTAGTTTTAGCTGAAAAATTTAAGGATTAAAGTTAATTATTAACAATTTATTTACAATATGTAAAAATATTTTCAGTTTTTTTTTTGTAATTTTTGGAACTTTAACAACAAGAAATGTGTCTTAAATTGGAATGGTAAATGAAATTTTAATAAGTGCAATTAAATAAAAGATGAAACTTTAATAATAGGTGTAATTTAACTTGGAAACAATAACAATTTTAACAACATTGAGGATTAAAGGTTCTATTTTGACAATTAACTTAAAATGTTTTAGTTTTTCTAAGGTTATTTATTAAAATGCTTTAAGTATGCAATATGTTATCTTTTATCTACAATAAATTAAGAGTTACTAAGCATTTAATATGCCAATTCATGTATATAATGCGTCAAAAACTCATTTGTAACAAACATGTATGATTCCAAAATTAACTAACTAAAATTACCAATAAAATTTACAATTAAGCATTTACTGTGCCATTCTTTGTCTACAAATAATTAAAGTATTTATAGGGCTTGTTTGGTTGGAGAACTATTATGACTTATTTGACTCAAGTCCTGATTTGAGTACTAAAAAGCCCTTTGATTCGTGTTTGATGCCTTGAAGTTCCAAACCATTTGAATCACTTTTTCAGCCTTCTCAGTCCTAAAACCTGAGTTCACCCTCGGGGTTGTTTTCTTGGGACTTTAATATGTGTGCTATAGTAACAATTCTCCCTCTTGTTTGTGTGATTCTCCCTGTTGTAGAGATTCTCCTGCATTCTCTTTGCCTAAGATTTTTTTTTTTTTTTTTACCGTTGAGGGTTTTATTGCTCTGCAATAATCTCCCAACTGTGAACTGGGTATGGTATCTTGATCTCATTTTTTTCTCTCCTCTGCTGGAAACCCACCATTATTCCTCTACAATATCTCTCTCTCTAGGTCTCTCTCTCTCCCTCACTTTCTATCTATCAAAATGGTGACCATTATTCCCGACGGTGAGAGCTTATGCCCTCAATTCACTCGTCTTTTTTGCCGATGTAGATCGGCCCAACATCAACCATATTTGTCCTATCGGCCATTGTTGAGGTGTTATCGTTTTTGGCATTGGAGTAGGCGATTGGTGTCCTCACGAGTTGCTTAGTGATACGAACCATGCCAACAACGTGACGAAACCCGACACCAAATCTGGAAATTTTGAGACCCCAAGACTTCTAAAGTTGAATGGGAACCGCGACCTGTTGCTTAACAAAGCAAAGAACCTTGGTATGGTGTAAACGCCACAAACGGGTATGAAAAGTCCATTTGATAAGTCAATTTGAACGCCACAAGGAAATCCTTGATAAGTTCAGAAAAGTTTCTTTAAGAACTCAAGAAGAATAACTTTCAATATGAATGAACATCTAAAATTGAATTGCATAATTTGAAAGATGGCCTTATATGGCCGAAATTCACATAGGGTTTATTTTTAAATGTAAAATTTCTAATCTACCCTTAATGAAAGAAACGCCTAAATAAAGCCTTAGGATGGAATTATGTAACTCAAGATTCCTTCTTCTTATTCACGCCTATAATAAAGTCTAAACAAAAATTCTAAATTTCAAATTCTGAAACTGAAACTTAAACTAAAATAAGATTACAAAGAATTCAAATCTTGAATCTCAACTTGATTCTTTGCTAGACACACCACTCCTACATGTGTATGTGTACGGAATGAACATGTAAGTTAGCCATACAAGGACTCAATGCACGTGTACGGCTGATTGCCTTCCTTCCGGCTCTACTTTGATGAGTAAAACCAGCCCTTGTTCACTCTCGGTAGTAAACACACTCTCTTTTTGTTGTAGGACTCTCTGGACAAGTTATTCAGCTCTTCTTTGAATCTTTTAGCTTGAGCCCTCGTCACCGGACCAGCTGAAACTTGAACCGGATTGTGAAAATTCCTTGCAGCCTTGATGTCCTCATCACTTAGGTTTGGCCTCAGTCTACCCAATCGTCGGTGGCCTCAAACATGATAAGTTATTCTGGCTAAAATCCCTTTTGTTTCTAAAATCTTTGCTTGATTTTTTTTTTGCCTTCAATCTAGCTTCGTCGCCCTTGTGCATGTCGGCCTTCGTTGGTACACCTTGCCGTCTCCGCCACAGTGCATGTTCGCCTCTCCCTTTGTTTCCTGTAGTTGACCAATCACCTTTTTCCCAAATATGGGTTAATTTTTTTTTGGCCATGAACCTACCTTCGCGTGATTCTCCTGATTGCAGAGATTCCCTATTGCTTGTTGATCATGCCTTAACTGACTGATTTGTGATTTGTTCTTTTCTTCTGCGGTTTTAGTTCTAAAAACATCATCTTTTTGTTCGGAATTTTTTTCCCCATGAACCTGCCTTCGCGTGATTCAAGTTATTGCAGAGATTCTCTATAACTTGTTGATCATGTCTTAACTAACTGTGAGTTGTGATTTGTTCTTTTCTTTTGCGGTTTTACTTCTAAAAACATCATCTTTTTGATCAGAATTTTTTTTTTTCAGAGATTCTGTATTACTGGTTGATCATGTCTTAATTGACTGTGAGTTGTGATTTGTTCTTTTCTTTTGCTGTTTTACTTCTAAACATCTTGGTTATTTTTTGGTAAGATAGTTGGAAATTACATTACATTACTAGTGTTTCTGAGGAACTTGTTTTTATTACTTTCTGAAAGTTAACATTGATATCAATCTAGGATCGTGGAAAAATCCCATCCTATATAATCCAGAAGATGGAAACTTCTCTGCTATTGCTTTGCTATTCTTTGATTTAGCATTATGTCCGAATTTGCTTGCCTTTGGATTGTTCTAATAGCTTAACATTTATGTCCCAGTAATGATGATTATTGCCTCTTACTGATCAGTTCATAAGGATTGTAAAACTTAATTGAAACCAACATCTATTATAATTGGTTCTTCACTGGCCTGTCGAAACCAAGATATTTCTTCTTTTGGTCAAGTCTCAAATCTGTTGTATGAGAGTCTAGTTGATGCTTATTAGTGCTTCCTTGAAATTACTTACTCCTTGCGTTATTTTTCTCAGCTTCAGTGACGAGTTGCCATTTGCTATTCATAGCCCAAAGATAAAATTTGTGTTATCTCTTCCTTAAAATTTCCAATGTGGAGCTTTATGATTTGGAGCTATATTTTTTTCACCTCCCTAAATCATTTGATACGAAACACTTGTGACTATGATAACCTTGATGAATCATTTTATACTCTGATAAGCTTTTCAGTTGAGAAATAGATGAATGACAGTTACTATGTATTATTATATCTTCATTGACATCAATAATAAATATCATGCAATGAATTTCAAAGCATGAAAACTCTTAGAAAACAATCATTAATATTATGTTATTATTTTTAAGTTTGGTTAAATAGCTGTTGTTGTTGTAAGTCTTGACAAAACGTCCCAATTGATATTCTTGTACATGATAATATGGAAGGAGACTTAGCTTAAAAATCTTTAAAACAAAAGCATTTGGTTATTAGGGGTATTCTTTGATTGTGTATGGCCCTATCATACTAGTTTCCTTATCCTAATAATTTTTCCTAAATATTTCCTCTAATTGTAATGGTCTGACGATTTTCTCAATGATGAAACGAGGCATTGGAGAACAGATTGTGATTTTCCTAAATCCTTATCTTTTGATGTAAATGTAAATATGCTAAATAAGACAACATATGAATGTCCAACAACTCCAGCATCCTGGAGTATATCCTGCCTTCGCAAGTTCTGTCATTAGGACCTCACTTTTTACTTTTCTTTGTCTAGTCCTATCTACCTTTCTACACGTCTTTTAAAGCATCAATTTTATCTAGACATGATCGATAAATGAAGTGCAAATGACTTAATTATAAATTTTAAAAATATGACAGCAATGGCTCTTACATTTTAAACGTACTATCTTCGTATTAGTATCAACTGGTTATGCACATTGTTCTTACACACATGTTTTTCTTTTGCAATTGGAGGAAGTGGTAGGAGTTTGAAAACCTTTTCTCAACTTGTTATTTGTGATAAGTGAAGAAGAATGTTTCTGAAAACATTCTCAAATGTTTGTCTATTGTCATTTATGATCTGTGAAATGTGTGTTTAGGAAATTTTATCTGTTTATTCCAAATCCTTTGACTTATTTCCATATGTGGCCGATCAATTTTCTTTCTTCTTTGTTTTGGTTACTAGAGAAATTGAACTTGATAAGTTTGCTAGTACTACATTATGATCTTAGAGAAAAGACTGGCTATGATGAAATTAATTTTGCTTCCTCATATTGGTTGAAGTGTTATTGTTGTGGATTGTTGCACTTATGATGCCAGTGTGCTCTCGGTTGACGATGCACATGAATTTTCTATTTTATTTGCCATTTGTAGTATTACTGTCGACATCTTATGTGCCAATCCACAATTCTTACGCTCCTAGTGTGAAATGGAAGAAGCAATAGTTTTGAGCCAGATTTATGTCTCAATACTTATTAACTTTGTATTATGTTGTTTTCGTGTATAACTTGCATATATGCATTCGTTGTTGCTGGCTAGTCCATGTCATTGTGGGAATGGAGAAGATGGGTAAGAAAAGAAATGATGATGAGGCAGTTGTTAATTAGAGCAGACAAAATGAGACGGCTTTGTTATTAGGTTGGTGGACCATCAAACAACGGCTCTTGGATGACATTTTTCAGCAGCTGATTAGGACCTATGGGCGGGGGAAATTTCTTGTCCAAGTGTTTCTAGCAAACATTGTAAACAAAAGAAGAATCGACTGAGAAAGATTTTTCATCTATATTTCATCCTCATGAATGCAAGTAGCCTTGGTTGGGATCCTAGGACTGGGGCCGTTCGTTGCGAGCCGGAGTACTTAGATGATTTTTTAGAGGTAATTTCTTTTGTTCTCACCTGTCCCACTCCTCTCTTCGCAACTGCATTGAGAGAACCTTTTGTATGTGGAAGGCGAGATTCTCAATTTTGAAGAGCGTGAAGCCCTTTCCATATGACAAACAAACATTGATCCTAATTACTTACGCCGTCATTCACAACTTTGTATGTATGTGGCAAAGTAATGATGAGATCCTAAAGCAGTACTATGATGACACAATACTGGTGGCGGAGATAGAAGGTGAAAATGTCAATGAAGAAGATGGGGTGTAAGACAATGATGGGGTTGATGTATCAAAGCCATTGATTGAAAATAGGAGGACAACGGCAACATGAACGCTAGCAGGGATGCGATGGTGATGGAAATGTGGGAAGCTAATGCATGTCGCCCTTGGAACACCTCTAGGCATTAGTATCTCTATAGCAAAATTTTTTATTGCTCAAATGTTGGAACGATGCTACATTTGTTTTTTTTTCAACACTTGTTTGTCTGTACAACATCAATGTCATATATATATAGCTTTTGAAAAAAGGAGATGTTTTATTTGTTGTCCTTTTTTTTTTAACTACTTACGAATCGAAGAGAGAATTGATTCTTATAAAAAAAAATAGCATGAAAATGGCCAAAAGAAGAATCAATAGGCAAAAAAAAAAAAGGATTTTTACTTTTAGAAAAGGATTTTCATATTATTAATATGGTGTGCATGTGCACCAAGCATGGATTTTTCATTGCATTCAATGAACTAGAAATAATTTATTTTATAAATTACATTTACACACTTTTGAAAAAAGGTGTTATTTTCCTTAAAAAAATTAATTTTGAAAAAGGGCTACAAAAATCCTAATCTAAATCTCAAATGTACCAAATACATATTCATAACTCAAATTAGAATTTCAAACACTTATTAAACACAAACTTGAATTACAATTTTAAAAACTCTCACAACCAAAGACTAACTCGAATTGTAATTTAAATCACAATACTAAAATCACAATTCTTAATCAAAAGAATTCAAATCACCATAATTTCAATCCCTTTACCAAATGGACCCCTAAGCATTACCAGTGTCAGCCTATATCTATAATAAACCAAAACTTAGTTTTGTAAGAGTTTTAGCTAAATTAACATGAAAATCATAAGTTTTATGAAAGTGATTTTGACATTATAACAACTTAAAAAATATTAAAAAACTAAAAATATTTACCTTAATTTTACCAAAATTCCCTCTCTCTCCTTAACAAAAAGAAAATTTAGAAAGACATATTGAAAGTAAAAACATACATAATTTTACTAAGTATAACTATTTTACAACACAAACTTAAAACTATTTTACAAAAACTTAAACTAGAAACTAAGAAAACTAAAACTAAACTTAGAACTATATTTTTACAAGAGGAAAGAAATTTCTCACAAAGAGAAGGAGTAAGTTTTACAAGGCATGGATGTGGGTATTTATAGTAAAAGGAAATCCACTATTTACATGAATTTTTACATTTTTTTTATTTTTTATTATTTATATTATTTTATTAGGATAATTTTTATGCAAAATGACTAGGATGCAATTTGAGTGATTTAGAATTTTTTTTGAATATAATTAGCTGCCTATTTTTGTAATAATCAGATTTGAATATGATATTGTAACCTTCTTTCTTATTTTTTTCCTTTTCCTTCTCGGATGAATTAGCTTGAAAAGGCTAATTTTTCTTTGTAATCAAGTGTTATGTGAACAAAAACTAGACAAAAAATGGCTATTAATCGTGCAGGCTTTGACTGGGCGGACACATAAGATTGGGGCGTTGGCAAGAGGTATAGCTTGTAACGCCCCCTTTTACGGATGTTGTAGATGTCGTTACATTCATTCACTTAACCATTAATTGAAGCAAAACTATTATAAATTATAACATGTATTTGAAATCATAGTTTGGAAAAGCATACCCAGGATCCGTACATACAATTTTATTTTATTTTTTCTTACAATTCATGAGAAATTATAAATTACTTAACTATAACAATTCGCTTATTCATAAACATCCTATAAATAGTTTGCTAATATCATTGAAAATTAAATTAACCTCTGAAGACATTAATAAAATTTTTTGAACACAGTTCGGCAGGCCAAACTTTGGATTTTGGCAGGTCGAACTCGACCGGCAGGCCGAAGTTCAACTATCGGTAGGCCACCCGAGGCTTTGCATAATGGGGTTTTAAAATCAACAAGATCGGCAAGCCGATACTTGGCAATCGCCGATACTTGGCAATCGACAGGCCGATTAAAGTTATTTGGCAGTCCGACCAATAATGGTCGATAGGCCGAACTGTAAAAAAAAAAAATTCGTTTAAAAACCAGTTTAAAATCTCAAAGGCAGAAGGCATATGATAAAACTATAAAGTTAAAATATCATAGTTTAAATTTTAAAAGTCCATCAAATAAACATATTCAAAATTATAAAACATAATTCAAAACCTTAAAATTCAAGTAATAAACATACTCAGAATCGTAAAACATGGTTTATTTCATTAAAAGTCTCTTTCTTGGCGTTTTTTCGTTTGCAATTCATCTTTCTTAGCTCACACGCCTGTCAATGTCCTCTGCCTACTCCAAAACTTTCTTACCCTTATCTGCAACATGATGTAAAACTTGAATAAGCTAATGCTTAGTAAGTACATTGTAATTCTCACAACTTAAAAACATTTTATGAACATCATCATCATCATCATAATAGTGCTCTAGGCACATTTTCAAAGGGAACATATCTTTCTTTACATTGTCCATATTAAAACATTATTTGTTTTATCTTAAGGGCCCAAGTGTTGCACTATAACATCATCATAGGCGCGCCGCCATGAGAGGAGAGGGGTAGCTAATCTCAAACCAAACATGATATCATAACTTATCATATCATAACATAACATATCATTGGGTGTGCAACACTTATTTAGGTGATACATATATACATACTTATACTTTCATGCTTTGAAAAACGTTATCATCAATACATGCATAAACTTTTATGCCTTAAAACTTCATAATAATACTTCATGAAAAATCATCATAAAACTATCATAAAAATAGATTTCAAACTTTTCATAAAACTCATACTTTTCATAAAATTCATTATGTTGTAAGTGAGAATGTACTTACCTCTTAAGGCTTACTTAACCTTAACTTGTAGGTGACGACGCCGCGGTCTTGATGTGCTTACTTCACATTGTGTTCATGTCATACATTCATAAAATGGCAATTATTCACCACGATATAACATCCATTTACATATAACATCATACATACATTCATCTCTTGAAACATGACAATCCATACCACATTTTTCATTAACCATAAAACATTAAAACAACACTTTCAAAACACTTATATTTCTGACCTTCATAAATTAAAAAAATTAATAACTTTATATTCACATATAATTTGAGTACCAAATTTGGCAGGAATAAAGATAACACATAAATATATCACCATGATTTTTCTTTAGTGATAAAAATTTCATTTAATATCTAAAACAAGTCATATAACATTCAACATGAAATCTGCCAGCAATAGTTAGGCAGTGAACAAATTTTTATCTCAGGTCCATTTATCACATTTTCATGTCATAGAAAAATCTACAAAAATTATCACATATAATAGACACACAGAACTATAACATATCCAAAAATCACCTTTAAATAAATATTATACAGTTCAAACCATACATTAGATGGCAGAGACAAAAATAGCCACAAACAATTCGGACAGTGAGTTACATACAATAATTAGTGCCAAACAATTAAAATAAACTTATTTAGACCTCAAAATTCATATGATATCATATTAACATACAATTACAGTAGTACAAAATTTCTCATCACCAAATAAAATTATTTTAATCATACAAAAACATTACACAATAAAAGTTTAACAAATTTACCGTTAAAACAGTCTAAATACCTAGCATCCATTAAAATTCCATAATACATAAAATATTAATCAAACCATCACCAAACTTTTCAGTCCATAATTTAACATATACATGAAATATTTACCAAATTTTGTGCATAACAACATGCATTTGCAACAAAAACAATACCCATAAATATGTGCAGCACAATCGATCAGCAATAATTTACTATGAGTGATGGAGAGAAGAAAATTCATAACTTTTATAGAAAAAATTGAAATAACATGAAACTTGGAGGAATATCACATAACACATGCTTAAATAACATATAAAAAATTCAGAGCAAAACAAATTCGAAAAGAAAGATATGGCAATCGCTCTACAGGAGGAAAATGAGTTTCAAAAATACTAAAATTGAGTTCATACCTTAAAAAAGATTCTTCTTAAAACTCCTTCTAATTCAACCAAAGAAATTACAATATTTCTAACGAATAATAGCAGGGGAAATTTGAGAGGGAGAAGAAGAAAGAAACATGAAGAAAAGAGAGAGAGAGTGGGAGAGAAAACGTGAGAGAAAGAGAGAGAAAAGAAAAATGTCTGAGAGAATTTTGAGTGTGGAAATTTCACGTGAATGAGAAAAAAATAAGAGGGAATGTCTGTACTATAATTTCAGAAATCCTTTGATTAAAATTAGGCAATTACACGTGAAAATGGAGGGAATTAAGGAAAATCATTTGATTTAATTCCACTTACCATGTTTCACAATTTCAAAAGAGGAAATCATATTTAATTAATCAAATTAACTAAAAGTCAAACAATTTATTTCCCAAAATGAGGAAATCAATCCAAAAATATGCCAATGAATCAACAATCATTATCCAATCACATAATCAACCTTGTCACAAATTTTGTGAAATTTTTTTCTGACTGCTCGTCAGCTATCATCGGCCTGTCGATTCCTGAAGTCTAGCCTGCCGATGATAAACCATCTGCCTGTCGTTTCGAGGGGTCATTTCGGCCTGCCGAACTGAATGGTCTGGCCTACCAATATGCCCTAACATACAAAAATCATTCAAAACATTAAATTATCATAAAAAATTATGATTAAACATATAACATTAATAACATGAACACTTAAGCACATCAGTTCCACGTGAGCGTCACCTGCCATAACTCTTAAAATAAAATGGTTAGCACCATTATATCACATATCATAACACATATCATAAAAATGATTACTTATCGTCATTACACATTTGACATAAATTATTACATGAAAATCGACGGGTGTTACAATTCTCCCCGCCTTATAAGAGTTTCGTCCCCGAAACTCAGAACAGTTGCAGATACTTTATTCTCATACCATCTTCACGTTCCCATGTAGCTTCTTCTACTTGGTGATTTTGCCACAGTACCTTGACCAATGGAATTTCTCTATTCCTCAAGGTCTTGGTTTTACGATCCAGTATCTCCACTGGCTTTTTTTCATAGCTCAAATCTTCTCGTATCTCGATCACTTGTGGCTTAATCACATGCGTAGGATCTGGGACATATTTCTTGAGCATTGAAACGTGAAATACATCATGCATAGCTGACATTTCAGACGGCAATCTTAGTTGATAAGCCACCTTACCTATCCGCTTCACTATTTTGTATGGCCCGATGAATCTTGGGCTCAATTTGCCCTTCTTTTCGAATCTCATAACTCTTTTCATCGGTGCAACTTTCAAAAATACTGAGTCACCAACGGCGAATTCTAAGGGTCTTCTTCTTCTATCAGCATAGCTCTTCTGACGGCTTTGAGCGGTCTCTATTTTTCTCCATATCAGCTTAATCATCTCAGAGGTTTCGTTGACAAAATTAGTCCTTTCAGTGTCAGTATTTTCCATCAACTTCTTTTCACCAGCTTCATGCCAACACATAGGCGACCTATATTTCCACCCATATAAGGCTTCATAAGGTGTCATTCCAATCGTCGCCTGGTAGCTGTTGTTGCAAGCGAACTCAGCTAACGGTAGCATTTTACACCAGCTGGTCTTAAAGTCGAGAGTACAAGCCCGAAGCATATCTTTCAAGATTAAGTTTGTCCTCTCCGTTTGGCCATCTGTTTGAGGATGAAAAGCTATACTGAAGTGCAACTTGGTCCCCATTGTAGCTTGCACACTTTTCTAGAACTTAGACGTGAACCTGCCATCACGGTCTGAGATGATAGACTTAGGAATCCCATGCAGTCTCACAATCTCCTTGACATAGAGTTTCGCTAACCGTTCCATAGAGTATGTGATCTTGATAGGAATAAAGTGGACTGTCTTCGTCAGTCGATCCACAACAACCCAAACAGCATCATAACCATTCATAGTCCTAGGTAATCCGGTGATAAAATCCATCGCGATATCCTCCCATTTCCATTCCGGTATTTGGATTGACTGTAGATCACCACCAGGTCTCTAGTGTTCAGCCTTAACTTGCTGACATGTCAACATTTCTTCACATACATGGCAACACCTTGTTTCATTCCAAACCACCAGAAATTACCCCTTAGATCATTATACATCTTTGTTGCACCTGGATGAATTTAGTAAGGAGTATCGTGAATTTCTACCAAGATCCTTTCCCTTAGACCATCAACATTAGGAACACATATGTGATCCTTGAGGTACAGAGTTTCGTCATTGGCAATTTGAAACTCTTCACATTTCCCCTCTTTCTTTTCCTGCTTAATTCTCACGAGGCTAACATCTTCATCTTGTTTACTTTGAATCTCATCATGAAGCGTTGGAGCAAGAATGAGTGCTGATAGCTGGCTTGTCACAAGTTTCAAACCGAAGTCTAGAATTTCCTTTCTCAGAGGTTGAGACATAACTTGCATTGACATCAGCGTAGCCGCTGTCTTCCTACTTAAAGCATCAGCTACCCGGTTAGCTTTTCTAGGATGATAAAGGATTTCACAATCATAATCCTTCACCAACTCTAGCAATCTCTACTGTCTCATGTTCAGATCTTTCTAAGTGAAGAAATACTTTCGGCTTTGATGATCAGTGAAGATCTTGCATCCCCATACAAATAATGCCTCCATATCTTCAGCACGAAAACAACTGCTGCTAACTCCAGATCATGAGTAGGATAGTTCTTTTCATAATCCTTTAGTTGTCTCGACGTGTAAGCAATCACTTTGTCATTCTGCATTAATACAGCACCGAGGCCCATCTTAGAAGCATCGCTGTAGATCACAAATCTGTCATTTTGTTTCGAAATGGCCAAGACTGGAGCTGTCGTTAGCCTCTTCTTTAGTTCTTAAAAACTCTTCTCGCATGCTTCTGTCCATTCATACTTCTTTCCCTTGCGAGTTAGATTTGTGAGTGGCGTTGCTATCTTAGAGAAGTCTTCCATAAATCTCCGATAATAATTGGCTAGGCCCAAGAAACTTCTGATCTCACTTGCGTTGGTCGGTTGCTTCCAGTTGAGAACAGCTTCTACCTTAGCAAGGTCTACCATGATTCCTTCCTTTGATATTACATGGCCTAAGAAAGACACTTTGTCGAGCCAAAACTCGCACTTGGAGAACTTCGCATATAACTTATGTCTCCTTAATGTCTCCAGCACAATCCTTAGATGCTCCTTATGTTCTTCTTGACTCTTCGAATAAATAAGAATATCATCGATAAACACAACAACAAATTTATCGAGGAAATCCTTGAATACCCGATTCATCAGATCCATGAAAGCTGTAGGCACATTCATTAGACCAAAAGGCATAACCACAAATTCATAGTGGCCATACCTTGATCTAAAGGCTGTCTTAGGAATGTCTCCTTCTTTAATCTTCAGCTGGTGATAACTTGACCTCAAGTCAATCTTTGAGAACACAGATGCACCCTTTAGCTGATCAAACAAGTCATCAATTCTAGGCAACGGGTACTTGTTCTTAATTGTCACCTTGTTCAGCTCTCTATAGTTGATGCAGAGTCTCATAGTGCTGTCATTCTTTTTCACAAACAAGACTGGAGCTCCCCATGGTGAGTGACTCGGCCTAATGAAACCCTTGTCAAGCAGTTCTTTTAGTTGCATGTGAAGCTCTTTTAACTCTGCTGGGGTCATTTTATACAGTGCCTTTGAAATCGGGTTTGTGCCTGGAGCGAGCTCGATCTTGAATTCGACTTCTCTATCAGGAGGTAGGCTTGATAGATCATCTGGAAATACATCTAAAAATTCTCTTACCACCGCCACATCTTCAATCCTTGTCTTTTCTTCCTAACTTTTACCAACAATGTTGGCCAAATAACCCATGCAGCAGTTAGCCAACAACTTCCTTGCTTTCATGGCGGATAAGAATATACTGGGTTTCTTCTTGGACTCGCCCACATATACAAACTTCTGTTTACCTTCTGGATGGAAGATCACCTTTTGTTTACGGCATTCAATAGAAGCATTGTACTTGCTTAGAAAATCCATCCTGAGAATCATATCGTAATCATACATGTCGATCATAATAAGGCCGACGAAGAGTTCCCTATCAGAAATCTATAAAGGTACTGTACGCAAATAGTGCGTAGATATCATCACTTTCCCGGAGGTTAGTGTCGTAGTGAATCCCTGTCTCATAGGCTCTAAGTGAACCCCTAACTTCTTAGCAAAAGATGAGGATACAAAAGAATGAGTGGCACCCGTATCAAAGAGAACATAAGCATTAGTAGATAGGCTTGTTATCTGACCTGTGACTACATTTGAAGCTTCAGCAGCCACTTGTTCTTTCGTCATGGCATAGATGCGGGCATTCGTCGGTGGGGCTTCAAGTCTTCCTTGACTAATTAGTGGCCCTTTAAGGGAAGCTTGCATCTGGTGAAGCTGGGCTGGAGGAGCTCTCTATGGGGCATGAGCTTGGGCAATCATCTGTCTAGGGCAATTTTTGGCAAAATGACCTTCTTGTCCATAGATAAAACACCGATTACTTCCCTGACGACATTCTCCAGGATGATTCTTTCCATATTTTGCACATGTTTGAAACTGCCTAAAATTGTTGTTGTTGTGCTGGCCGCCATAAAACCTCTTGTTACCTTGGTTTTGCTGATTTTGTGGGTAGCCTTTCCTTTTGTTGTTCCTCTAGTTCTGGTTGTTGTGGCTGTTGCTGTTGTTTTGGTATAGAGGGCGATTCTGGTTGCTTGCATGGTTTGCCGGCTGACCTGGCTAAGACTAGTTCCTTCTTAACTTCGACAAGTGGAATTCAGCTCGTTGCGCTCTCAAAACAACCTGTTCTTGGTTTCTGGGAGGACTTGCACCATCAACAATTGTAGCAATTTTTGGACGAAGGACTCTGATCAGCCTTCTGACCCTTTCACTTTCGTCACTAACCATCCCTGGGCAAAGGCGAGCTAGTTGATCAAACTTCGCTACCACATCTGTAACCGACATATCTCCTTGGCATAGATTCTCAAACTCTTCAAAGTGCTTCCTGGTAATGTTCATGTGGAAAAACTTTGTATTGAACTCATGAACGAAGTCGGCCCAAGACATTTCTTCAACATTTCTACTTTGTTCGATGCCATCCCACCAAATCTGGGCCTCCATGGTAAGACAGTATGATGCACAGAGAACCTTCTCGTTATCCGTGAAGCCCATGAGTCTCAGAGTGGCTTCAATTGTCTTTAACCATCCTTGTGCAACAAGTGGATCCTTGGAACCCTCGAAATCCATTGGCTTGACCCTCTTCCATCTGACTAGCAAAGGTTCTTGGTAGACTGCTCTCGGTTCAGCAACAGGAGCTGGTACTTCATTAACTTATGGTTGGGGAGGAGGAGGAGGAGGCACATCATTGCCTCATCGATCACCGTTGTGGCCGTTGGCCCTTAATTTAGCAATTTCTCTTCTTTGCTCCTCTAGCTGTCTTTGTACTTTATCAATCATTGTCATCAACCTTTCGTTGGTCTGGGTATGGGTTTGCATTCTTCTAGGGCCATCCATAGTTAATTTCCTAAAAGAGTTAGGAATTTTAGGAACAGTCTTCTAACTTATGAGACAGGTTTCACTACTAAGGCATTAATCGATAAACATCTAAATCTTATCCTTATCATCTTACTTACATCTTATCATTAAACATTAAAACATACTTACTTGGAGGACTTGGATTGACGTGTGGCGATATAAATTACAAATGGAAATCCACTCTGATACCAAAGCCTGTAACGCCCCCTTTTACGGACGTTACAGATGTCGTTACATTCATTCACTTAACCATTAATTGAAGCAAAACTATTATAAATTATAACATGTATTTGAAATCATAGTTTGGAAAAGCATACCCAGGATCTGTACATACAAATTTTTTTTTTACAATTTACAAGAGATTATAAATTACTTAATTACAACAATTCACTTTTCCATAAACATCCTATAAATAGTTTGCTAATATCATTGAAAATTAAATTAACCTCTGAAGACATTAATAAAATTCTTTGAACACAGTTCGGCAGGCCAAACTTTGGATTTTGGCAGGCCAAACGTCAACCATCGACAGGCCGATTAAAGTTCTTCGGTAGTCCGACCAGTAATGGTCGGCAGGCCGAACTGTAAAAAAAAAAAAATCGTTTAAAAACCAGTTTAAAATCTCAAAGGCGGAAAGCATATGATAAAACTATAAAGTTAAAATATCATAGTTTAAATTTTAAAAGTCCATCAAATAAACATATTCAAAATTATAAAACATAAGTCAAAACCTTAAAATTCAAGTAATAAACATACTCAGAACCGTAAAACATGGTTTATTTCATTAAAAGTCTCTTTCTTGGCATTTTTTTGTTTGCAATTCATCTTCCTTAGCTCACACGTTTGTCAATGTCCTCCGCCTACTCCAAAACTTTCTTACCATTATCTGCAACATGATGTAAAACTTAAATAAGCTAATGCTTAGTAAGTACATTGTAATTCTCACAACTTAAAAACATTTTATGAACATCATCATCATCACCATAATAGTGCTCTAGGCACATTTTCATAGGGAACATATCTTTCTTTACATTGTCCATATTAAAACATTATTCGTTTTATCTTAAGGGCCCAAGTGTTGCACCATAACATCATCATAGGCGCGCCGCCATGAGAGGAGAGGGGTAGCTAATCTCAAACCAAACATGACATCATAACTTATCATATCATAACATAACATATCATTGGGTGTGCAACATTTATTTAGGTGATACAGAAATACATACTTATACTTTCATGCTTTGAAAAACGTTATCATCAATACATGCATAAACTTTCATGCCTTAAAACTTCATAATAATACTTCATGAAAAATCATCATAAGAAATATCATAAAACCATCATAAAAATAGATTTCAAACTTTTCATAAAACTCATACTTTTTATAAAATTTATCATGTTGCAGGTGAGAATGTACTTACCTCTTAAAGCTTACTTAACCTTAAGTTGTAGGTGACGACGCCGCGGTCTCGATGTGTTCACTTTACATTGTGTTTATGTCATACATTCATAAAATGGCGATTATTCACCACAATATAACATCCATTTACATATAACATCATACATACATTCATCTCTTGAAACATGACAATCCATACCACATTTTTCATTAACCATAAAACATTAAAACAACACTTTCAAAACACTTATATTTTTGACCTTCATAAATTAAAAAAATTAATAACTTTATATTCACATATAATTTGAGTACCAAATTTGGCAGGAATAAAGATAACACATAAACCTATCACCATGATTTTTCTTTAGTCATGAAAATTTCATTTAATATCTAAAACAAGTCATATAACATTCAACATGAAATCTGTCAGCAATAGTTAGGCAGTGAATAAATTTTTATCTCAGGTCCATTTATCACATTTTCATGTCATAGAAAAATCTACAAAAATTATCACATATAATAGACACAGAACTATAACATATCCAAAAATCACCTTTAAATAAAAATTATACAGTTCAAACCATACATTAGATGGCA
>CAMOHE010055111.1:63325-75405 GCA_946598075.1 Artocarpus hirsutus
CAATCATAACATTTAATTAACAATAAAAATACCATTAATCATATAACATTAATGACATGAATATTTGAGCACATCAATTCCACGCGAGCGTCACCTGTCATAACACTTAGAATAAAAATGGTTAGCACCATTTATCATATATCATAACATATCATGAGTATATCACCTAACATCTTCATTAATATAACATTAACATCGTCATTAACATAACATTATCCGTTACATCAAATTAGGCGGGCATTACACAAGGTGCCTTATGCTTCTGAAATAGGCTGTCTCATGTATGCCATGGTTTATACTAGACCGGACATTACACATGCAGTGGGAGTTATGAGTATGTACATGAACAATCCAAGCAAGCAGTAGTAAGAGGCAGTGAAATGGATTTTCAGATATCTGAGAGGTACTGTAGGTTTAGCTTTGTGTTTCAAGAAATCAAACTTGAGATTATACGGTCATGTAAATGCTCATATGGCTAGAGACATTGATGGCAGAAAGAGTACTACCGGTTATGTTTATACTTTGGGTGGCACAATAGTTAGTTGGGTCTCGAAACTGCAAAATATAGTTGCACTCTCTACAACTAAAGCAGAGTATATGGCAATTACTGAAGCAAGCAAGGAGATGATTTGGTTGCGGTCATTTTTGGAAGAACTAGGTCATAAGTAGGAAAGAAGTGTGCTACATAATGACAATCAGAGCGTTATTCAATTGGCAAAAAATCCTGTATTTCATGCTAGGATGAAGCATATACAGTTGCGTTATCACTTCATCAGGTTAGCTTTGGAGGATGGAGTGTTAAAGCTTGAAAAGATTCTTGGGAATCAGAATTTAGCATATATGTTTACCAAAACTATTCCAATTGAGAAATTGAAGTTGTGCGCAACTTTAGTTGGACTTCTCCTTAAAGCGTGAAAAGTTGTTGCCACTGCAGTTGGAAACATGGTGATTGATTGGTCTCCAAGTGGGAGATTATTGTAGGTGAAGCCAAATCAAAAAACTCAGCAAAGAAAAAAGAGAGGAAAGGCAATGTCTAGGGGCCATAGTGCCAAGTTTGGGCGCCACGATGCCTGTGGGAGAAGCAAACCAGCACCACAACACCAAGATTGGGTGCCACGACACCAACAAGAGAGCACCGTAGAGCTGGTTTCAGGCGCCGCAGCATCAAGGTTCTGATTTGTGCGTCCTTTTAAGGTAGAAATTAGTATTTTCAAGATACAACACAAAAAGAAAACGAACGACTGCTAGGGTTTCTCAATAGTTGCTATTTTTACTCCTTTTTAAGGCTATTTAAATGGAGATAAGATGGCTAGGGTTATGAGGCATATATTTATGAGTATGAGAACTCTATTGTTGAGAGAGTTAAAGAAAATTTCCATAGAGGGTGCAAGTAGAAAAGAGATTTAGAAAACACAAATTGAGAGTGTGTGATCAAAATTTCTCTTGTATTCTATAAGCATCTCCTTCATTATAGTGGAATCTACAGCAACAGAAACAGAACATAGTCTCAAATTTGGATAAACCTGTATAAAAATTTGGTGTTCTTTTTCTTCTTCTTTTCTTTTTCTGCAATCATTCGTTCTTGGAGTTTCTAGAATTAGGGGGTGCCTAATTCCTAACATCTAGTAGTAAGCTTGCAACTTTAGATGAAGGCTACATCGACGCTAAGAGAACTCCTTTGAAAGCGTGCCTTCCAAGATGCATATTGGGTGCTCCAAAGGCACACCTGATGCTCTATGACCAGGTTTTTTTTAACACTTTTAATTATAGGAAGGACTTTTAGGCTTAGGTATTTTTGCTTATTGGACTATTCTAAGACAAAATAAAGGCTTTTATGGTATTTATAAGATAAAAAAAGAATTTTTTTTGTTATTTTTCTCCATCACCCTTTTATTTTAACTCAATTAATTTTTAAAAACCCTAAGCAGGATTTAAAGTCAAATTGAACTATAGTAAATGGGCCCGTTTGACTACTCATTGGCCTATCAAACCATAACCCATATGTGAGTTCCCTAAGCATGGCTTGGGTCTACGAAGCACATCCATCGACGCTGCAAGACAAGAAGGCTAGGCTTGGGCTTTTTAAGGGGCCTTGTGCAAAATCATCCATCAACAATTGCAATCTAAATAAATTTAAGAACATCTTTAATACAAAATATTCTCCAATGCAGTGTCATATTAATCTAAAGTTGTTATATACCAAACTTATTGGGTATTTGATTCTTATTGATTGCTAAATTGACTTTTTTGCTTTAATAACTACAACATTCTCATCTTTTAAATATTTTTACATTAAAAGATTATTTTTACAAGTTTTAAGGTTTAATAATTATAACAAAAGGTAAATATGACAATTTTTCATATAACATTATGTAGTATAAGCACAAAATAAAATAACACATCAAATGTGCTATTTTTACATTTTTTGATGAGATATAATATCAATATTGGCATTTGAATTTGAGATGGTATAAGAATACTATTAAAAGAAACAAATACGGTGACGATAAAGAACGTAAGCATTCAAAGCAGACATAGAATGTATACATTTATGTGGGGGAACATCAATAAATGAGAATTTCAATAAAATACATTATAAGGTTGCCCTACTCATAAAGGGATTAATAACTAGTTATACACTTGTCAACGCAGTCATAAATCTATGCACGACGCAGAAGGGAATTCGTTTGCGTAGTACAGATTAATTGATGATCCTGAATAATTTGGCGAATCCAAACTCCATATAAAAAGAGAGTAAAAAAAATTTGAGCTAAAATAACATCATACATCTTCTCTACCCTTATCATATCTAAAACAAAAAAAGAAAAAAAAGCTGATTTGAATATTGATCCCTCTAGGTCTGTCTATAGATGGAGTTGGTTTGAAGAATACATTTTCGTTATCAGATAAAAATATGCTAAAAGTTTCTTCAATAAAAGAGTTGGTTAGTTACGATGTGACAATGTCATTATCGAGAATTTCGTTCTACTTGTCCTTTACTATCAAACTTTTTCCCAATGAATAAATTACTTTGATTTTTAATTTCGGAAAATGAAAAAAAATCAGTATTAAAAAGGAAGAAAAAAATTAAATGCAGAAAAAATGAAACTTTTTTTAACACATATTTCAACCGCCATATATATAGAAATCAAAGGCAAAATAGAACATGTTTAGCGGTCACATTCCAACTTCTAACCACATGCAAACTTGACCTAGCTCAAAGGACATTGCAGAAGGGACAAAACTAAGAGAATTTTCTTTTTTCTCTTTTTGTGAACAAAATAAAAAGAAAATATACATAATGATGAATTAAATTATGTTGCGTGAACAATATTGATTCTCATGATCATGAATGCACAAGTATATAGTTGGAAATTGGATGGTATTGGCACAAAATTTGGTCCCTATCTTACATAAATAAATGCAAATATGCAAATGGGGTTTCTATATATGCGGCCAAATATTGGATAAGACCGTATGTAGCCAGCTAGCTCCCCATTACTCACTGCGGCGCCCCTTGACCTCAGCCATTAAAAATATATATATATAAAACCCTAAGAGTCCTTCCCTTGAGGGTAATATTGCCTTCCACTCCTGCAATGCTCTCTCAATTATATCTGTGATTGAGACCTCTCTACTTGTGTGTATTGTCAGCTAACTGATGTTGAATTGATTCTCACTTGATCATCAATTGATGGAACTCTTTTCTATTCCATTTCCCGTACAATTATTATTTCTAAAGCATTTTGAAAACACAATTGAAATTACATTTTGTATTCTAACCATATTTGGTTCAAATTTTATAAAAGAAAGCATCATAGAAAATGACATAGCAGGGTTTAAAATAATATAGCAATAGTGTGTTGTTCTAAGCCGCCTGTCACATTTGAATTGTAATTTTTAAAAAATGTAAGCCTAACGAAAACTAATAGTAAAGAATGACGTTAGAGGATTGTTTTATTCTCCCAATATGTTCTCCTTCTTATATCTGTTCATCCCAGGACTTTAATTTTAGTATTGGACACGGTTAAAGAACCATCCAGCTAAGTTTGGTATATTAAAATTGGAAAAGAATTATTTGAATATTTGCTAAAATGTAGATTCAAGAATTATATATGGAGATTTATGATATATAACTAGAATTCAAAAAATATGTATCCTGTTTTAATTTAAAATTATTATACGAAATTATCTGTGTATTCATATATGTATATGTGAAAATCACGCTTATTTGGGTATACTTGGATCGAATATTTAAACAGATTTATGATAACCACTCTTTTATTAAGTTTTTAGTACAATACGATATCCTATGAAATTACAATCTTATGAATACACAAATAAATAATTAAGGTGGTTACAGGCTTAACCAACCATTAGATTTAAACGTTAGAATAAATGCTTTTAAAGTATATGATGTTTTGTAAAAGATATATTTATAAATAAATAAAGTGAATTTATTCATTATATATGATTGTATGTATTTTGAATACTTTATAAATATCATTAAAATTTCATCATTAGCTATGCGACCTTAATTATTATATATAAGTGTTCTATACTAGAAGATAAAATTTAAGAATGATAATTAAAATAGTCAGTAACATGTAATTAATTACTAAAAATAGTTACTTAATTAAAGTATGGAATCTTTAATTGAGCGCTACTAGTGTAGGTCATTTTTATTAAGAATAAAATGGTCTTATCTAAACCGTTAATATAGTAAGTCATTAAATGAGTTCATTGTACATAATGAGATTGTGTAGGATCAAGACATGATGTGATATGAACAGTTGATAATTTCAATTAAAAATAGTTAGTACATATCACATCGACCGATAGTCATATATAAAATGATCTCAATCCTAAATTATTAGCGGATTCCTATTTATGGTTTTATATCTTATGATTTACTTGGTACAGATTCGAGGATCTAATCATATTCCTTATATTTTGGAGGCATAATGAAGTAAATAGCCAAGAATGTTAACATATATGATGAAATTTATTCCTTCTTTAACGAGAAGCAGATAAATAATTCTTTTAAGTATTTATTCGGAGCTTGAATAATAAGAGCACTTAATTCGTAATTAAGTTCCCAAATTTATTATTCATTAGAGAATCAATGACACTTAAGGATCAAAAACTCATTGGAAAGGTTAATGGATTTCACTTAACTTTAATTATGAATTATTTATAGAGGATCAACTTATATGTAATGATTGTATCAAATGGACGACTCTAAAAAATGAGTAACTAAATATCTATAATTTCAAGAATGCAATTTCGAGTATTTAGTGAAGTTACATTGGAATTAATAAAAGAGTAATATATTAGTTAAAGAGTTTGATTAATATATTGGTTTTATTGGAGCTTGAAATTGTAAGTTTATGAGTCCCCCACCATCATTGTAAATACTATTTGAACAAGTAGAATTATTGGCTTAAATAAGTAACTTAGAATTATGAAATTCTAAATTAAATACCACTCCAAATAAATTAATTATATATTAGTTTTAATAAGATTATTCAATAAATAATTATTGAATAGTAAGATTATTTACTTAATTTTGGAAGACACACAGTGGGTAGGTTCCACTATGTATGGCACATATAATGGGAGTATCGCATTTTGTGTGTAGCGCCTATGACATAAAAGGAAAGTCCTTTGTCCACATCAAAGCTTGTTTACTAAGTTTCTATATTTAGAATTTCCAAGTTTGAAAAAATATGATTTAATTCAAATATAAAAAGTTACTTTCGAAAACAAATGAGATTGGGTAATAAGTAGATTTTCTCTCCTCTTTCTTGAATTGGTTGCACATACAGATATGGTATATGTGTGTGTGGCACCTCATATGGAAAGAGAAAATATTCTCTTTTATTGTAATTTAAATCTTTTATTTTAATTTAATATTTGATATTTAAATTACAATAAAGGAAGCTTCCAAAATTAGATAAGTCCCTCGTTCTCTATAAATAGAGGACTCCACTATTGTAACGCCAATAAACTTAAATACAATATCATTTTAAAACAATGAAACAATGCCCATGGGTCTTTAAAATAACAGAAAATAAGAATAAGTTTTAAATACAAACCATAGTTTTAGCGTAGTACTAAATATTAAAAATACAGTCGTCATTATTATTGTACAATTCCCAATTACATATATAACTTAACACCAGCACCATAGAAGTGTTACAAATGTTAAATTATTTAGATGAGTTACAAATAAACTAAGATCTTCTAACATGAAACTAACAGTGTTGTCACCTATTTCTCGTCAGACAAGTAGCATTGAATTCCACCTGAGAGATGTAAATATAAAATAGGGATGAGCATCGACATAGCCAGTAGGAAAAACTATTACTCATCTTTAGGTTTTATTCATTACCACATTAAAATTACATGGTTAGTTAGTTCACATCATTATCAAATTTATGAGATTCATTATGATCATATCCGTGGATACCATATGTTAATCATTACCAAGTTTCATATATATACATAGATACAAATATGTTGATTCATCATTGTTCCTAGGTATCCACATTACCATAGAGTATTCATCACTCAACTCATCAAAACCCAAATGGGCACGCTTGCCTACCCTCCAATCATTCCAAGGGTGTCCGATGAGGGGACATCAAGCCTTGGATCATCACCAAGTCAATTCCTATATAGTGCATTTTGAGACTTTCAACCCAAGGGAGTGCCGTCGCCTCCCCCTATTTTACCTTTTAGGGTATTTGTGTCCAAGGACGTAGCCGCCACCCTCTTCACGTCTTATCATTCCTCTATAATCAATCATTATTTATAGAGTTAGTTTTCCTAACCATGCTTCTTAATTTACAGCAACTAGGGCTGGTAATTTGGGTTACGATACGATGACACGATACGAACTCGACACGAAAAATGAGGGTTAGGGTTAGAAAAATAAGCCTCAAGTTGGAATTTGATCGAACCCGTTTGATCCGCACAAAAAACGGGTTAGGTTTGGGCGACTCGAATCAACACAAAATCAACCTGAAATAACATGTTAAAAACGTGTCAAAATTATGTTTACCCAAAGATTGACCTGAAAATTGTTATTCAACCTGTGTAACCTAAATTAAACTCATGTGACCTTAATGCAACCCATATAACCTGAAATTAATTTTAATGCGTCAAATTAATCTAACATTTGTTGTATATCCAACTTGACATGATTCTAATTTCTAGCATATTTGTTTTTGTTAAACTTATCCAAAGTTTTGTTAAATTTTTTGATGGTTTTATTTTGTTGGATTATTGTTTATTTTGTAGGCTTATTGTTGGGTCTATCGTGTTGCGGGTGTATTGGGTTTAACGGGTCAGTGTGTAGTGTCAACAAAAACATACACAAAGTAACATATTGACGGGTTGCACAGGTCGGGTCGAGTCAACCCGTCTACACGTCAGGTCGTGTTTAGGTTAGGCTTTTTTTGACCCATCGGGTCACGGGTCGGGTTTGGGTTAACGTGTTGGCTGTTTAAATAAATGTTCAACCCGACCCAAACCCAACCAGTGGACCCGAATTGTTAGCCTTAACAGCAACATATGTCAAAATCAATATATTCCTCGTTGTATAATACATGACAAGCTCCACATCATTGTTTTATAGGTATAATCATATACATTTAAAATATCATATACATATCTTGCAACGTAAAGCAATCAAATTTTAATTCATCAAAACCACACAAAAGATAAGTAATAGAATATCTACCTCTTTGTAATATATCCACTAATAATTTCTAGCTTACGAAATCAAATTTGCCATGTAAGCCCCAAATATGTCATTATACTAAAACGTAAAAAATAACCATACTTTAACTTAAATCCTAATTTTTAATTATGTCACTTTATCATTTCTTTCTATTAGTGTGCCATAATCATTAATGTATCAAAATTGTGAATACCAATTTTTCCAACTTAATTTTAGTAAATTATAAAATAATAATAAAATATGCTAATTTTATTTTGGTACAAAATATGCTAAATTAGATTTTTAAAATAAATAATATGATTTTAAAAATATTTAGAAATAAAACAATTAAAAATTTGATATTCATGTAATAAAATTATTTGAAATTACAAACTTTATAGAAAACTATTTATTATTTCTGAAACATAAGTTATCAAATAACTATCATTGTTCTAGTGGTTTGGTCTCTTTTAATCATCATTGAGATTGGGGGTTTAAACCCCATTAAAAGCTCAAAATTTGCCTCTGATTTAATTAAGTTTCCTTTTTGAAAAACGACATGTAGTTTCTGTGAAAAATCACCTGAAAAAACTCCTATAGAGAACCCCAAATCTGAATGTTTTGAGTTTTTCTTCTAATCTTGGTTTTCTAATAGCTTTCTAGGCCAAATCTGAATGTTTTGAGTTTTTCTTCTAATCTTGGTTTTCCAACAGCTTTCTAGGCATAAAAACAATATACAAACAATATATAATCATTTATATACAATATAAACTCTATTCAGAGCATATAAACTTCGATTTTGTACATATTCACTAAAATAACAAGAAAACATACTTATATCACATTTTTCATGAAAACTCAAGTTCAAGAACACGAATTTGAACATACTTTTGAGTATAAAAATTTACAAATGAAAGACTAAATTCGTTTAAAAGATTCTAACATCGGATTATGGCTAGATGAAAGCTTAAAATGGCTTCAAAACTAGCTTCTTGGCTTCGAATATGGTTGGAAATGAAACTTTTGTTTGGCTAAAAATAGGGCTTTCTGCTCTATATTCTTGAGTAGAAATTGAAGTGAGAAAGAGAGAGAGAGTGAGGCTGATGTGAGTGAAGAAGGGAGTTGATCTGAATAAAAAAAGAGAGCTGTATAATTGAGTATAATTTGGGGAGGCAAGATTGATTGGAGTGGGTGAGAATTAGGTGTTGAATGTCTCCTTTAGAGACATTTTGTAAGAAAATGCCAAAGTGGCATTTTCTTAAATAAATGGACCTTTCAAGGGCAATTTGGTAATTATTTTTTAAACACTACGAAACTTCAAATGTAACAAATTTTAAATTATCACATTTTATACATTAATTTTATAAAATAATTCCCGCTAAAGTAACGGGTGTTACAACTATTTATAAAATAGACAATTGAGAGTCTTGGTTAGACTGAGAAAATTCTGTCCAAGGCGTGTAGAGAGAAAAAGAGAGAAGAAGAAGTGTTCTTCATCCCAAGACCCGTTTTGCTCATGCGTTGAGATTAACGGGTGACTAAAGTGAGTCGAGTGATTATTAGAAACTATTATTCCTTTTTACACCCATCCGTTCGTCCATCCGGTGTTGAAGACTAGGCAAGGATGATGATCGTTTTGTTTATGGAAAACGTCTTTACATCATGTGTTTATCAATCATCTCTCTTCATCTGGACAAGCGAAGTTTGATATATTTATTTAAGTGTTAAAGTAATATGAATTATGAAGTGTTTTACAAAAGTTTTGAGAAAATTTTGTTACATTCATTTCACAGCATTACCATGCTTTCGCTATATTTGTGAAAATAGTTTTTCGAGAACCTTCATTATATTTTTTTCAAATGTAGAAATCTAATTTCAAGCACAGCAGACTTTAGTTTATTTAAGAAGCAACTCTTGTTATACACCTCAAATTTTTTCATTAAGAAGCAGATTACAAAACAAGTTAGCCAAAAGCAAGAATAAACATTATAATCTAACTATAAAACAATCACAAAAGGACCCTAACAAAGTTGAGAATAAAATAAAGAAGTTTATTTGTATTTTTATACTCTGTAATTTAGGTTTAACCAAAAAGTATACTCTTGGTTTTTCATCTTATTATATACACACCTTCAAATTAAATTTAATACACAAATCTGTATATTTTGATGGCTAACACTCAATTTCGACCTAAAAATATGCAAAATACCCTTAAATATAAAAGATAAAAATCACGGTAAAAAGAAAAAGACGGAAAGAGAAAATTTAAAGATTTTTAAATTTTTTCATATTTTTGACAATTTTTTTTTATTTTTCTTTATTGTTTTAAGGACATGGATATTTTACGGTCTAAATTGGATATTGACAGCGAAAAGATATAAATTTGATTATTAAATATACTTTGAAAGTATAGTGTATATGATGGGATAAAAAATCAAATGTATCTTTAACATATATATAAAGTGATAATAAGTTTCGCATGGTATTATTAGGACGCTCAAAACTCAAAATGTTTTTTAAAACATTTTTTAACTGTCTAAAACTTTTTTTCTCAAAAAACATTTTTTTGTTTTTTATTTTTATTTTTTATTAACATGCTTAATACACTTACACGAAACTCATACTTTTCAATTATTAATCTAAAATTAAACTTAAAAGTTATAATATAGAAACGTAAATAGCCCAAACATAGTCCTTTCGTTCTGCCATGAACAATGACAATGGTCAAGATACCAGCCGAGCACACCTATTTATTTATAAGCAGCGGGTTATAACTAGCTTTTGCCACTGCTATTTACTTTTTTTTATTATTTTTATAATTTTTAAACTCTTCCCCAGCTAGAAGTTTGATTATTTTTAATATTTTGCATATTCATATGAAATTTAATCGATATGTTATAGACATTGATATTTTTTTTCCAAAATGAAAAATGAAAAAGAATCATAGCATGTCTGTTTTGTTTGTGATTTATACCATTTAATTAATGCTACAAAAAAAAAAAAAGTAGGTCATTTTCTACCAAGAAAATCAGAGTAGGCGACTTTGTCACCTCTTTGTTAGCCAGCTCCCCCTGGACTAATTTATCACACTAAGTACTTACACGTGCAATGAATCTAATCTTAGCCGTCATCTATTGTAGAAATTGATTTTATTTTATTTTTTTAAACACTTACATCATTTTAAAGATTGTGCCTGGCTTTTTGGGCGGCCGGGCTAAGCAAATTGGATTGAAACTTTTTTTGTGGACTGTTGAGTAATTATATGGTCCGTGTAGCTTTTGCTTATATTTTTTAGCGGTAAAAGCCAAATTAAAACAAAAAAAAAGGGGAAAAAGTTATGGTTTTGTAGTGAATATTTAAAATCATACTTTTAAAAAAATTTAAATGAGTAAAAATAATTTTAAAATTTTAGTATAATAAAGTTTATAAAGTCTCACTCAGACTCTAATACAAGTTTTTAAAAGGTTTTTTTTAAAAGTCAAATATTGTAGGTTTGATTGAAAGCTCTTTTGCAAGGCGAAACATTTATGCTCAATCATCCAAACACTAAACCCTAAACTGCAGTTAAAAGTTCCAAAGTTGATTTACCATAGAGTTAATATCTCTACGTGCTTTAACTTGTTTGCAAATTCATTCTAGAATGTTGCGGAATCCATGCAAACTTTTGAGCCACACTATTGCTAGCTGTGCATTTTTTAACCACATATTAAATTAATGCTTCAAACGTTTCAAACAAATAATTTTCCTCTTAAAAAGACAATTACATTATATCCTACCAAACATAAAACCACGTGTACGTTATTGTTAAATACTACCCATTAGTGCCTAGCTGCTAGAAGTGGTAAAAGCTCAGATTTTGTTCCTTGAGAGGAAGGGTCATAATTTTTCTGAGCAACTCCTCAATAGACACTTTGTTTTACTCGTCACTAAGATTGATACAAGACGACCGACCTAATTAAATAATTTTACAGGCAGCTTATTTACACGACATCATAAGAACATTCTGATTGGTTTTCACTTGTTTTTCCTGTAGTAGTGAAAAAAAAAATTACAAACAAAACAAGGATTCTTTTAAGCCACCTCACGAGATAATGACAATTAATACTGTTTTGAAAAAGTGGTTCAAGCCTCTAAATTTGAACGGCAGTATTTTAATATATAAAAACTTTATTAAGGTGTTTGGCCAGGTGGTCGAAACCGTTGATTAGAACTGTTTTTAATGTAGCATGTGAGAATTTTACATTGTAGTTATTTATTTTTAATTGTTACTGTAGCATGTGAGAGTTTTACACTGTTTATGACTGAGAAAGTGATCCAAGCTACTACTTACGGTACGACGGTTAGAACCGTTAGT
>CAMOHE010055113.1:10200-62496 GCA_946598075.1 Artocarpus hirsutus
TCTAACAACTAACATAAAGGTGTAACATTTAAAAAATAAAAGAAAACAATTTTCAAGCTGAATTGCAAACAATAATTTGGCTAAGTAGTGTTTTATCACAAGTCTGTAAACTAGAAAGGGTAATTTAAAGGTCAAAATCAGTTGTGGACTTAGAAACTGTATGAGTTTAACATAGTTTTAAATTAAAAGGTATGATTTTTAGAACATCTAAAACATATGGTAACTTTTTTTATGAGCTCAAAATGCATAGTATAAATCGTAAATATCCCAGACGCATATTCCTATAAGCAGGAAAGAAAGTTGGTAAAAAAAATGTAAGGATATACATCGACTAACTAACTAACGAGAGGGAGAGAAAGGAGTGTAAAATGCCGTATTCCTATAAAGTTATTGATATACATAATATATGTTGATTACAAACATGATATAAAAGAAGCAATTGAAAAAAAATAACGTGCAAATATTTTGCATCTATCAAGGATCATTGTTATTTCTATTTCTTAGAGTTCATATCAAGAAGTAATATGATAGCATATATATTTGTATTCACGCATGTACATATATAACTATCTTTTTCCAGAAAACCAAAGCAGTAAAAAGATGATATATTTTGTTTTTGTATTTTTTGAGATCATGAGATAATCATTTAATTTTAAGACAATTTATTTCCAACGAGGAAAAGTATACATTTGTAATGTGTTTCACGAAATTCAACTTTTCAAGATAGCTAATTAATTATAGTTTTCAAAGTTTAATGGAAAGCAATGCTTGATGTTAAGCCATATGCCATATTTAATTTGAAAACAACTATTAGAGGTTTTTGAAAAATTATGACATGAAATAGAAAGGCTTTAACAATCAAGATGTTTCATTTATTAATATTATCACACATTATTCAACCCCAGCTGATCAGACATTACACGCATAAATGATGATGAATTGGGGTATTATGTTTCTTTCAATTTGACATTGACAAATGGGAAGGGAAATTACGTTATTAAGTCCAATTAGATTTAAGGACTGACAAAATTCAAAACAAAATTCTTTAGTGCCAGATTTTTTTCCTTTCTTTTCAAGAAACAAAAATGAAAAACTGGTTAGAATCTGGATCTCTTAATTTGAGTATTACTTTACTGAGAAAATAAAACAAGGAATCAGAAGAGGAACAATAGTTTAGTACTCTTTTTTTTACCAAAATTTTTATTAGAGAGAGGGCTCAAATTTTTATTAGAGAGAGGAGTAAATCCTCCCCTAAAATAGTATAATACTCCTTTCCCTCAATTTATCTAAAAGGGAACACCTTAATAATTTGCCATTTCCTGATTACAAAATATTTCTTTATTTTTCTGCCGCTTAAAAAAATTGTTATATTTTAGGAATTCTCAAAATTATAGAGACCTAATTACGGAGGTTTTAATTAAAATTAATAAAATCCCACAATTTATTTAAAAAAATAAAAATAACCTAAAACAACAACTTACCTGGTAGCTTTTCGGGATGAGTGTAGCAGATTCCATTCTCTCCCTTAAGCGTTTGTATGAATTCATCTATAAGAGGATGAAGCTTACGCGAATCAGAGAGTGTTTTTGCCTCTAAATGCTCAAGAATTTCTTGGTCAGTTGGATCAAACTTCACCCCAGCTGGTAATCCCGGCAAATCATGAATCCCCGCCTATATATTTAACAAATATTAAAAAAACTAAAAAATTAACAATCAAGTGAAATTTAATCAAGGAACAACTAGTAGACAAAGAATTTAAAAGGGTTTAATTGAAAAAAAAATTAATTACCTGGTCTTGGAACTGTATATTGTGACCACAAGATGGGCATGTTATGGTCCTAAATTCGTCAGCACAAGAAGTAGTTTTGCTAATTATTCTAAGAGAAGTGGCATCATTGCTGGGCGATATTAAGTTATTGATTGCCTTCTCCTCATCTGACTCATTGTTGCACCATGTCATTTCTGATGATATTGATCTTCTATTAACAATAATATTAGTATTTTTGCTTTGAGTTTCATCCCAAAGCTGCTCAAATATTATTTTTTCTCCTATGATTTCCTCCAGCAGTACTACTTCTTCAAAAAAAAAGGAAAAAAAAAAGAAAAAAATTATATAATTACAACAAAAACCAAGTACTCTTTGAGAATTATATCCAAGGAAATTAATGCTATAATTGGATAATTTCCAGGAGATTTAAAAAAGGAAAAGAAAAATGAATGAAAATAAAGAAGGAAAGGAAAAACGTTAGGGAATCTAGTAATCACTTTTATAGCACGTTTTCCACGACGAGTTCTTCCCTGATCCTCTTCTTTTTCTCCTTCTCCTTCCTCTTGTTGGTTGTTGTCAGAGATAGGAAAGAATTTAATTTATTCGAATTCCACACTCCTTTTTTTCTTTTCTTTTTTTTTTGAGTACTATTAGCTCTTTGATGCGTGAGAGTTATCTGTCTAACTGTTTCCTCAGAAAGATAATAAGAGAGAGAAAGAGAAAGAAGAAAAAGGTTAGCTAGAAGCTATGAAACAAGGAGAAGAATAGAATTTCAAGAAATAGAAAAGGTTGCTTGGACGTCAAGTTTGGTAATGCTTGTCTATGTACGCTTGTATTATAAAATAAATGCGGTCTTAGGCTTGTATTTATTTTACTATTTTTATTTATTATTATATTATATTCTTTGGTTTCTCGCCTTCTCTAACAAAATTGGAGCATACTTATATTAAAACAAATTAAGTAAGACTCGAATCCAAAAAAAAAAAAAGAAAAAAAAATCCTCAATAAGGCTAATTAACGTAATTATAAAATATAAAATAATTGCTAGTATGGTTAAAAAAAAAAAAAAAAAAGAGTAGCTAAGAGCGTGGATAGAGGGCAACCTGGTGAGAGAGTTTAGGGACGTTTCACCTCGTAAGAAAGAGATTCGAGAGTTGGGATTGGGGGACTTTAGCTGCAGTGTCAACCTAGAGTCTCCTTAAAGCTATGCAAATATTCATAGCTAGAGACACATATACCTACAAAATACAAACCAAGAAAACAACTAACCAAGCAATTATATATAAACACACACACACATATATATATATATATATATGTATGTATGTATGTACATATCTTATAATATATGTGCTGATACACATATCAAACTTGTACATTCCCATTAATCCGTTTCTTCACGTAGACTTCTAACGTGAAGCAAGGAATCGTCGTTTGCTACTGTCCCTTTCTCTCATTCTCGCAATATATATTTTGTCAAAAAAAGACGCCTTTTTTTTTTTTTTTTAAATAAAGAAGTTGCGGCGGAGGTTGTTTGGAGTTCCCACAAAATGCTCCGCGTAATTGTTCTTATTGTAAGGCATCATTTTCTGTTGAATTCATGGTTTCAAACTAGATCGACTATATAGACATTGCTAAGTAATGTTTTAAAATATGTATTAACGACCTAGTCAGATTAATGGTACTTTGGCAGTTTTTGGTTTTGATATAGTTAGTTTAAGACCAATATATTCTTTGCATTAGGACTATATATATATATATATATATATATATATATATATATATATATTGGCTTGCTATATGTGCATGAGAAAAAACATACGCTTGATTTGGAACAAGTTTCTTCACTAGTTTGAACATCTTTTAAGAAAGATCATAAATTTCATATATAATAGAAGTCAATTAAGATCTCATATATAAATCAATCAGTACATTTAGTTACGTGATCCTGCTAACTACCAATTAAGCACATTATGTTCAATGTAAATTATCCCTTTTCGAAGTGTATTATCACTTGCGAACTGTTTGTATTATATCCTGATGGTAAAAAGTTAGAAAACATGATATTTGAATTAATTGATATGATAAAAATAGTGAACCAATTTGAAGTTATAAGTGAATGGTACAGTCTAGTCATCATGTAAGTTACAAATAAATGAATGGCACAATTATAGTGATGTACATAGTAACGGAGCCATAAATTTTTATCGGAGGTACCATATAACTAGAAAGGAAATTTAATAAAAAAATGATTGTTAACATATTACAAATTATCTCTAACGGGTCTTGAAAATGTTATATAATAGTCTTATTATTAAGGTTATTGAAAATGACTTTCAAGATATAAATAAATCGAATATCCCTCCTTAATTGGTCTTCATTAGATTGTGTAATTAATTCTTCACAATATTAAATTAACTTTTTTCTTACCTTAAGCTGATAATGAATCATTTAAACTTAAAAATACTATAAAAAACAAATTAGAATTTATCTTCTCAGAATGATCATTTAGCTCTTCCAGTTACATATCAATAATATAATCAAAGTAGGTTATATATTCCTTCTTTTTTTTCAGTTTCTTTCTTATTAAGTTAAAAAAGTTTTTTATATCTATTGGTTGTTAAAATTTTAGCATCCATTGGTCTTTTTTTTCTTTTTTTTTTTCAGAAAGTAGTGTTTTTTTTTTTATATTTTTGTGGGTATAAAGTTAAATTTTAAATTTTTTTAGGGGAACTTTGGCTAAATTAATTTATTATACATACACTTATATACATACGTAGGTTAAAAAGTGAAAAAAATTCACCAAGCATAAGGTCATGTACATATTCATGATCTTTAGCTTAAGCTGGAAGAAGTTGATCGTACAATGCTTAATATGGTAAATTTATTTTTTCAATGACCTGATATGTTAGAAATTTTCTTTGAGTACTCTATGATAGTGCATGATTATGAGTATTAAACTGGGTCAACACAAATGATGGTTCACAACAATTTCATATTGCTAGTAAATTTCTATACCCCGTGAAAGAATTCTCAAGTTAATATTGCCACTTAAAGCTGTAGAGTCTATTTATTATCATAGACGTCGTACATGGATCAATCTTAGAGTAGTTTCATTAAGAGTAATTTAAGAATTTTACTATTATAAATTTAGTTGTCTTAGCTTTTTTGTTTATAAAAAAGCGCCGTATTTAAAAAGATTATTAAAGAAAATACTGAATTTTTCTACTCACATTGAGAGTCAAGTTCTTATTTGTTTGATTTTCCTCTATTTTTTTTTATTACTTCTCAATAATATAGAATTAGAGCATGGAATCCTTAACATCAACCTTCACAAAGTGTCATAGGATTCTCATTTACAATGCTAATTACTAGCGTTCTAATTGAAGTCACTCTATTGGCGACAGGTTGGTGATTGCAAAGTTTAGAAAAGTACACGATTGCACAGAAAAAAAAAAAAAGAAAAAAGAAAACAAAAATAGAAAACCGTGATCCTCTAGGCTGTGTATTTTCTCTTCTGCCAGCCGACATGTGATTGAGCTTTCCCAAGAAGCCACGCAACAAAGAAGCTTACTCCTTAAGCTTCAATATATTTTTCTTTTCTTTTTTTAATTTTTTCTTAAGCGCTTTAACGTATGTTGGGGCCAGGGTTTTTGGACACTTTATCACTTTCTTTTTAATTAAAAAATCCCTTTCACCAAGTTGTTTTCAGATAAGGACAGAAGGTCGAAAGGAGGTCCCCGTTCGTCGTGTTCTAAATTTCCTGTTTTATAGTTTTGGCCTCGCATGTGCTTTTCTTCTCTTTTTTTGGATAAATTATCGTCATGGGAGATGAATTAAAGCGAAAAATCTGGAAATAGCACTTCTGGCTTACGAAATTACAACTAACTTGTAAGATGCATTGAAATATCCTCTAATATTTTTGAACAGACTAGCTTTCTTTGAAAGGATTTTATTACGTCATACATAACTACGCAGGGTCTACGGTTTTCAAAATTTGATCCCTTTCTACGCATATATATATATATATATATATATATCATGCGCGTTTGGATCATAAACCAATAAATAAGAATATCTTGAATAGGGTCATGGAATTCACATTTAACTATAATCCAAAGGGGTCAAAAAAGCAAATGATACAATATTTGACAAAACTTATGACGAGTATTGAGTGTGAAGAAGAAAAATATATATACGTGTAGATAAGAGAGACTATTTTTTTTATAATTAGAAAAGTACTAGTGCTTAATTAAACGATAGAATAATGCGTGGGAATCAACGACTTTTGCCCCTGGATTTTACTTGTAGGAAACATTGGCAGTTATTTTCACCAACCTTCGGTGAAGTTGCGCACATACACATGTAAAGCCAAGTCAATTGGTTATGGTCGTATTAGGATGTTTAGAAGAGTAATTTAAACTATTAGTTTAGATTTGAGAACTGTATTATGTGAGAGTTTTACATTGTAACTTTTACTATGGTATATAAAAGTTTTACACTGTTCATACTTTAAACCAGTGGTTTGAACTACCCTTCCAAACATCCTATATTTGTACCATATCCATATTCATATATATAAATATATATATATATATATTTATATATTGCTTTTTCATAATTAACATCAATATCTCTCATAACTTAGTCAGGACGACTTTGAAATACAAGTCTTTATAAATTCCGTCAACATGACTTTGACTTGCCGAATCAGAACTTCTTTTCCTTCTTCTTGTTTGGAAATTTAATTAGTTGAGGGAAGAATTTTTATATATTCCAAATATATGAGCAGTAGCCATCCGTAACTGACAAGTTTTTCAGACGTTGATTCACCAACAAAGGAGACTTAAAAGGGACAAAAAAGAAGGTGGTTTTGGTATTTTCTTTTGTAATTGGTTTAACAGATATTTCTAAAGATATTAAATTACGTATGCTATGTACATTTACCAAAGTGCTACCTACAATTAGCCTTTCCAATTGGAATTGAATGCATTTTCTTGCCAATGATAAATATTGCTGGCTCTTTCGTATGGAATTAGCACAGCAATTTCTGAAAGTGACCGTGAGAAAAGAATTTTTCATATGGCTTACTCTCTTCCCATCCGTCGAGAGAGAAAGAGATACAATATTGCATGTCTTTGAACTGTCCTAATTAAATTATCTTTCCTTTTTCATGGTAATGATATATTGAGCATGACCCAATTTTTTTTTCTAGTTTCTTTTTTTTTTTTTGGTGAAAATGATATTTTTTTTCTCTCTTTTTTTTTTTTTTTTTAACTAACTTGTAGAATATGCCTAGTAGAACTAAAGCGTCAAGTTACATATTCTTCCCCTGTAACGAGGGCAAAGAATGAGAGACATATATAAGATGCACCAAACTCTTTAAAAGATGCAACATGCCCCCCTTTTGAGAAAGATTATTTAGCATCATAGAGCTAAATTACTAACAAGAAACAATGCTATTGATCAGCATTACTATGCTAGATTAATTTATTTAAAAAAATGGTGGTATGATTTTCCTTTCACAGCATACGCATAGAAGAAACTAATTTCTTCTAGGTTAAAAAAGAATACATATATACAGGTAAAAGCGTCGCTATGCATTATCAGTTCTACATTTTATTCTAACCTTCCAAACACACACAACGAATAGTTTCCTTTCTATTCAATAGAGTTGACGAGTTCTTGTTGTTATAGAAAAAGAAAACTACCCAAGTATGATATTATGATTCTTCAAGTGACAAGTCCAGGGGGGGCTTGGTCCACTCCAAGACTTTTGTTTGCAAATCCTTCGGACTTGTAGAAAAAATACAACACATGAACTGGCCTTTTGGGTCCGTTGTTTGGCCGTGACCAACAAGTATCTATAGGAAATGTCATCCATCAGTTCCTAAAAGTACTAAATGTAAGGACAAATTTTATCTTTACATTTGAGGAGGAAGGATGAAAAAAATTGAATGAATACAGAATGCAAGGGATGGAAAGGATTATGAATCCTTTATATTTTCTTCCCTTCAAAAATACGAAAACAGGTGGTGTACCTCATATTCCGATCCCTTTCGGCACATTGATAGTCCCGAGGACTACAGAGGAGTAGAAGGGTCCACCAAATTTCTACATGCGAGACCTCAAAGGTCCTTGGTGTTTGCAACACAGGGCCCAAGCACCTAATCTCAAACCTTGGCATGTCAATAATAACCAAGGCGCAAGTGAGTTGGGCAAATAATCGAACATGTGTTGGGAGCATAGGGAAGCCTTGGCTGACGTCTCTTAACCGCTGCACCACAACCCTCACTTTATGTTGTTTAGCAAGAGGAATGGAGACTTAAGAGTAAGGACAGATGGATATTTGGTTAATTACTACAATGTCCTTTTTACTATTTCATACTAAAGGATAAAATAGTCGTTTTTAACCTTTTATTAGTGAATTGCAGGAGTCCCTCCATTAGAGGAAGGATGCAAAATGGGTGGGTTCGGAAGGAAAGATTCTTTTCCGCTCTCTCTAACCAAACAAATAGATTGAGGCTTTCTCTTTATCTTTCTCCCTCTCTCTTAGTGATGGATCTAGAATTTGAACTTAGTGGGGGCACAATTGAAGGTATAATTTGTAAACTAAAATGGTAGAAAAATCGGATAAAAATTTCTATCATTAAATATAATAATATTTTATTAAGTAATGTCTTAAATAACATTAAATATTTAAAAGTTACATATAAATATAAACATTAAAATAATCTGTTAAAATTAAAGATGAACATAAATTTTCAATATATTTTTGGGAACCATTAAAGTTAAAAGTACTGGAAAATTATAAATCTAAAAGAAGGAAATGGAAAGAAAGAAATGACAAAGAAGAGAGAAGGAAAAAAAGCGATTATGTTACTACTTGTTTATATAAATTGAGGGAAAATAAACAAAGACCAAAAAGGGAGAAAAAAAATATATAAGAAGGGAAAGAAATTTTTTTAAAAAAAAGAGGGATGTTTTAGTGTCGATTAAAAAAGAATTTTAATCAACATAAAAATGTAAGATAATAAAATACTACAAACTAATGCAAATAGAGGAAAGATTTAGAGTTGGGGAGACATCACTTCTATCTCAAAAGAAACAAAGCTCGAAACTAGTTCCTTTAAAAGGCCTAAGACTTGAAACATATTGTTATACCATTCAATGAATGGGGGCACAGTCACTACTACAATTAATTTATTAGACGACTATTAGACAACGGTTTCTAGTAAACCTAGAAACCGGCATCATAAATAATGCAACACAGAGAGGTCTTGAGCTTTGAATTTTAATAGGCACTTTAGATGATAGTTTTATAGAAACTATCATGTAGTATATAATATTATACGATAGTTTTTCATAAACAAAGGCTTCAAAAAATGAAAACCTAGAACAATATTTTAATCTCTCTAAGTCCTTTCTCTCATTGCCACCGTCATTATTCTTCTAGCCTTCGTTGTCGCCCCCCATCACCGTCGTCTCCATTTTGCCCAAACCTCCATACCCTCGTGTTCATCACATTCGTCTTTGCTCCACCCAAACCTCCATTGCCTAGACCTCCATCCCATTACCTCAATCGTATTTGTCTCCACTCACCCAAACCTTGAGTTTGTCCCCTCGCCTAAATAGTTTTTCATATTTACGGTTTCTAAGAGTTATTAGTATAAATTAATTAGTTTCTATTCTTAATTTTGAGTTATTTTAATTAATTTTTTAGTTTTATCAGTTTTAACTAAATTGTTTCTATGTTAATTTAGGGTTATTAGTTATTAATTTTTATGTTAGTTTTAGTTTTAGTATTATTGGTTTTTAGTTTTGAGTTATTTTAATTAATTTTTTAATTTTATTAGTTTTAACTAAATTGTTTCTTTGTTAATTTATGGTTGTTAGTTATTATTTTTGTGTTATTTTTAGTTTTAGTTTTATTGTTATTAATCTTTAGTTTTGAGTTATTTAATTAATTTTTATTAGTTTTGATAAATTGTTTCTATGTAATTAATTTAGGGTTATTAGTTTCAGTTATTTTTATTGCTTATTTAATAGTTAATGTTAGAATGTGATTTTAATGAATATTGTTGGTTATTGCTTAAGAATTCAACATGTCAGATAATGAATTCATTGATATAGAGGAGTATATAATTGGACAAGAAGATAATTTTGAGCTTAGGAAAAGGGAGATGGAATGTAAAAAGACGAACAACCTTGATGAAATGTGTTTCAAGGTTATGGTCAAAAGATCTAAAAATACAAGTTGAATTGGACAAAAAGAATCAAAGTATTGGAAAAAAGGAGGATGAACTCCAAAGTTATGTCAGAGTTTTAGTTCAACAATACACTCCCATAACAAGGAAGGATTAGAGAAAGAAGACCAATAGGGCAATGAAGAATGTATTTGGCAAGGTATTGTTGTATCCTTCACCATTCCTGAGACCATGAGAAAGTCGTTGATGACAAGCTCCTCTAAGATGGCACACTACTTTCACTACAACCTAAAGAAGGCTTTTATTGAAGGCCACAAAGAAGACCCAAATGTTATCAAGCTCTCGGCAAAAGTAATTAAAAACTACCCTTCTATTACTTTGGACCAATGGAGGGAGTTTGTGAAATACAAATCGGTGAGGAGCAAATAGAGATATCAAGAAAAGTGAAAGAGGCAAAAGATGAATTCAATCTCGAGCACTCGTGAGGTCATTCGGGACATAAGAAAGTGAAGCGTGAATAGGTGCGTAAAATTTGTTTACTTCATTTCCACAAACTTTATAACCTTTATAAAAAAATTAAAATAGTCTCACCTTTTATTGCAAATAAGACTACATAACAAAACTACGACTCACCTCATGTTTGTCATATTATTTGGAAGTTAAACCGACAAAAGAAGGATGAAACTTTTAAAAATCCGAGATTCGGAGGGATTGGTCAACAAATTGTGAGTTACTTAATGTTTTTAACTTTTAGGGTTTCAACTTTTACATTTATTGTTTTTGGTTTTAACTTTTATTAATTTTATAATTATAGGATGATTATGAAGAGCAAGTGTGACAAGACATGTTTCAATCTTAAGGGATACATGATATATTGACCGCCACATTGGGCCATCCTGAACATTCGAGACAGGTACACGGTCAATTTTAGTTTGTTAAGCAGTCCTACTAGCTTCATTCCACCCGCAACCCAAAGTCCAACATAGAGTTGATTGAGCTGTCTAGGAAGGTGGAAATGATAGATAGGTCGTTTGGAAGGACGATTAGAACCAATAGTTTTAGTTTGAGAACTGTAGTATATGAGAGCTTTATACTGTAGTAACTTTTTGTTCTTTATTATAGCATGTAAGAGCTTTACGCTGTTTATAATTGTAACTAATGGAAATTATCGCATATATGAATAAATTTTAGAATGTTAAATACTGGATAACTAAAAGCTCAAAACTAATAGGGTTTGGTTTACCAATTTGAAGCAAAAAAATTTCATTTCGAAATAGTTTTACTATAGAATTTCTCTCACAAAATTTAAATTGCTAAAGTTTTTGTTTGAAGTTGCGATCCAAATATCTAAGCCACTTCGATTTGCTACTAACATGAAATCTAGATCAATAAGTTTTTAGTGAGTGAGGATAAAGATTTATTATTTATCTTCTTTCTCAAACACAGAAAGATCTTTGACCTCATTTTCCTTCTTGAATAATAACTTAAAAGGGCTTGAATTGTATTAGGGTCTGGAAGATTTGACATGTATGATGTGGAAGGGTTTTGAACGTGTCAATTCCTAGTTTGGTGATGGTAGTTTCAATGTGGCCAAATAGACTTGCTGGTATGTTAAAAAGGAGAACAGAGACTGGACCTACAACTTGGGGCGGGATCAATTCGGCCCAGAGAGGACTGGAGATGAATGGCTTCTAGTGCCCACCTCACCGTCGAGTAACCAAAATGACAATGGCAACATCAAAAGAACAGTAAACAGAACCAAATGGAAGTGAAAAATGATAGGAGTAGTAACCAAACAGTTGATGGAGAAGTGGTATTAGAGCTTGGTAATTCTAAGGCTTAGAAAGGTATGGGCTCCAGTTAGAAAAGGTGGGCTTTGGAGATGAGCTCAAGTAAACTCTAGAGACAACTTTAAGAATTTCTGGGTTATGATTAAAACTTGAAGATTCTTCCATGGTGAGTGAAAAAAGGTTTTTAGGTGTGCGTGATGATTTCTGATTAACTCCAAAGGTAGAAACTCAAAAATCTTAAGCTTAAAGATGAATAAGGCTAATGGTCTTATGGTTGTGTAAAAATTGTGTGTAAGGGTCCGATTTATACATGAAGAAGGGGCCATTGTGGTAGTTGGTCTGGAGGGTGAGCGTCTGTGCTTTGGAGGTTGACAACAACACTTCATTCGCTTCGCAACCTAGTGTTTCAGGTATTTTCTTACGTGGGAAGCTCAAGTGGTCTGAAAATAGTACGAAATTCTAACCAAGTAACATATTTTTAGTTGATTCAGGGCGATCATAAGATTTAAGTGGCTCTAGGTGAAGTTTGACTAAACTTGATGTCTCATGCTTTCCTCCTTTAGAAGTTTGACGTTCATCAGATTTACCTTCAACAAGATGATCTGTTTTTGGTTGAACATTTGAAATCTAACCATTAGGCGCAGAACGCCTCAAGAGCGAATATGGAGCTCCTCCGGAGGCACACGCAAGCACCTCCGATGGCAACTCTGACATGATATTTTGTCTTCCTTTCACTCTTGCAATGATGGTGATTTGTCTTCTAGCTAAATGAGAGGTTTTAGGACTTAGGTTTTGGGCTTTTGGCTGCTTAACGTAAAAGAAAGATTATTGGGTTAATTTTTTAACCATCTATCCATCCTCAACCCAATTATTTTTTTTTAAGTAAAAATTACCTGCTTTTGCTATTTTAGATACTTCAATAATTTAAATGGCATGAGTTTACATGGTTTTTAATCATTATCAAAACTCTCATTTAATATCTTCAACCATACTAATTTTACCTATATTTGTTATCCACATACCCAATATTTTGGTGTTGTAAGAAAATCAGGTTCCTTTTTTAATATCTTACTAATTGTTTGATGACAATTTATATCCTTAATTATTTCCCCAGGTCCGTTTCATATTTCAAGCTTATGAATTACATAAAGACTCATTTCCTTTCCTTCCTATTTGGTCTCGCATTCCCTTCTTGAAAAAAACAAAAAAAAATAAAAATAAAACTCCAGCACCAAATGGCAATGATCTGCAACATACATATAATTGTGTTCATTTTTTTTATCGAGAGGTTGAAAAGGTAAGTTGATAAATTCCCACCTATTTATATTATTTTTGTTGAAGTTTTCTTTGCTGTGTTCTTAGTCATCATGTGTTCTTAGGTTATTACTATGCAAAAAAGGGCATTAAAAGCTCTGGTTTTGAAAATAGGAGTACTGAGATTTTGAAATAAAAAAAACTGTGATTTTTAGTCTTTAAAAAAACCAAGTCATTAGATAAATTAACTAGTCATTGAAGGAACGAGTGTATAGCCATTTAAAAAAGTATTTATTCGTTAGAAAAACTAACTAGTCATTGAAAAACAAATTGTAGTTATTAAAAGACAAAGTATTTTGGTCATTGAAAATTTTACTAATCTTTGTAAAAAGGAGAATAGTCTTTAGAAAGGGGAAATACGAAGCTTTAATCATTAAAATGATTTGGTATTTTAGTCATTAGAAAAACTATAACTAGTTATTGATAAAGATAAATAAGAAGTTTAGATATTAAAACCTAAATAATTTAGTCATTAAAAAATCTAAATTACTTATAAGTCACTAAAATATGTCTTACTCTTATATTCCTCATTAGAAGTTTTTACGAACAAAATAACTTGGTTATTGAAAAAATACAATGTTTGGTCATTAATAGCTTTTGAAATTCATAGGCAAAAGTCTTTTACTCAACCCAAATTATGGTCATTTGATAGCTGCTTAATATCAATAATTTACTATTAAATTTTTTGTTATTAAATAGAATTAATAGTGATGAAAAACCTTTTTGGTGGATATTATGACTTTTTTATGCAAGGTTATTTATGGTCCTTACAACTGAAATATTTTTGGTTTTGACTACTATTGCATTTAGTTTAAAAGGAGGCCATTTTAATTTTCTACTATTAACATTTGCCATATGTGTCTATAACCCATTTAAAAAACTTCAAGTGAGATTTTAAACGAAATTGAACTAAAAATAAATTGATCTATTTGTCCCTAATTTCCTATCTCAATATTATCTAAATTTAAGAATTTGACCACATAAATAAAAATAAGATACTAAAAATACTTAAACAATTTACAAGGTGTCAAAATTTAAATGGAAACACCGTTGACAAGTCAGGTAAATAGGACAACTGATTCTTTGATTACTCATTGCCACAAAACCACAGCCCATAAAAGTTCCACGGTGAGAGTTAGGTTCATGGATTGAGCCCATTCACGTCATAGGGATATGAAAATGGTTTTATGCTTAGGCCTTTGGATGGCCTATATGCAAAAGTGAGTATTAACAAATTCTAAGACAACAACACAAAACGAAAAGGCGAGTTAAGAAGGTGCATTTCTTAATTTCTCTTATATGTTATGTAACATAGGAACCTAGCAAATGTGGGCTGGCTAGTGAAAACATCAGATTAGTAAAAATTATACAAAATATCATAAGAAAAACCAGATTACCAATAGAAAGTCATAGAAAACCAGACGAAAACTAAATTAAAAGTCATAACTATGTGCAGTTTTGTGACACGCATGTAACTTTCTCATTAGATTTTACTTAGACTTTAAGAGTACACGGGCCACATGCTGATCAATAAGGGCAAAAGCCGAGTAAATCAGGTATTACTCCTTACTATCAATATTGTGTTCTTTCACTTATTTTTTCTTCCTTTGATATATTTATTTTTTCCAGTCAAAAAGATCAAAATACCTTAAGATCACACTTGTTTGTCTAATCCTATTCTAAAATACTTATTATCAATTATGTCTTTATGCTTCTTAAAAGTGATGTGCTTCAAACTTTTTAATCGAAGTGGTTGGATTAAAAAACAATAGCATCAAAGTGGTATTTCTCAAATTGACCCGCAAAAGCCTCTTTTTTGTCAACTGTGCCTAGAGAGATCTTAATTTTTTTATCCTCCCTTCTTCTTTGAATAAGCAGGGCAAGTGAACCTATAAGTGGAACACCCTACTAACCGTTCCGGTTGGTACACCTACTGGAATCTTTGCCTTCTTTTGCGAATGAAAGTGGCATTTTGTGGTTCTGCTTGCATGTATGGTTTATTTTATTTTCAACGCTGATCTAGTAGCATATTAACCTATTCAACAAAGGGGGGAAAAGATAATTATATAAGTTGGAGAATTTGTTTGCAACCCTACGATTTTCTCATGAACTTTGACCCCTTCAAAGTTATTTGAGAGATAAATTTAAAGAATATATAGTATTATAATAATTTTTTCATCTTGTAAAATGACGCATGTTAATCACAATTCCTCATTTTTAGAGAAAATTGGATGTTATACCATACTTTTAAAAGTATTATTTATTTATACCACATTTAAAATAGTTTATGCTACACCATCATTTATATTATATGTTGTGCCACAAATAAAAATGTGTAGTATTTATAAAAAGTAAATTTTAAAAGATAAAATTTATGAAATTTCTTATTATTTTTATAGTGGAGAAGACAATTTTACTCTATCAATAGAACGTAAGTGTTTTAACTGTCGGATATTAACTTTTTAACAATTTAATCTGTAACTTATAATAGTTTTATATTGTGCAATACAAAGTTTTAACATGAACAGTTAGAGAATAAACCGTTAAAATCCTGATGAAATAGCTATACACTATGCATAAAGCAATAATTGCCTCTTCTCCACCATGGAATTCCCAATCAGATGAAACAACGTCCAAGAAACTTTCTTTTCAGGGTTAAAGAATTATAGTTGTTGTAGCCAACGCAAAAAACACCACCAACCAAACAAAACACTGTTTCTTAATGAATATAAGATGTTAGAGCGATGATATATATACAGATATATATATATATATATATATCGATAATAAAGTCAAAATAATTGCATCAATAATGCATGATTTTGCAAAAAAAATGTACGGTCAAGTGATGGAGCCATATCAGGCAAGAGAACAAGACTAGTTAACAGAACAAGATATCGACTGAAAGCAAACATTGAAGAAAAAGGACGAAATTAAGTACAAAAAAAAAAAAGGAAAAAAAATTGTCCCTTTCAAGCACCTAAAGAGCTTGCCCATTCAAACACGGAAAACAAAGATTTAATTCACCGCCAAAACGGACAAAAGACGCCGTCCCACTTCTCCATTTCAACTTTCTCCTTCCTCCCACTCCCACCAAATTATATATATATATATATATATATATATATATCCAATATGCATGGTATTGCCATATATATGAAGATTATAACATGGCTCGTAGGATCTAATCACATGAATTGAATACAATTCGGTCAAAAGTCAATTACCCACCAAAGTATCCAAGCTTTCTTCTGGTACAAGTCTTTATGAAATGTTCTAATATTTGATTAACATCCTTCATATTTAATAATTAAATATGACCCCAATAGTTAAAAATCTTCAACAATAACAATTGATTTGTCTAAAAATTTCTTGTACATTTTTTAATGTTCCTAATATTTTTTGGGTCCGTATAAAAATTGTTTAACATCCTAATATCCTCTATTAGAGATAAGAACTCAAGAACTTAATCTTTTCATTCATTGTATTCAAAGGAATGTACAGAACATACACTATATATGACTTATGAGAGCAGGGCTATTAAAAGCAGTTACAGAGTTTGTTGCAACTTAGTTTAGTAATAACAAACTAATTACTCATAGTCAGCACATGCAATTAATTTTCTAAAACTAACTCTAAAATCCTCAGACATCACGTGTATATGTCAAGTTTATGTCAAATTTTTATTCATATATACATATAACTCTTATCAAATGTGTGACCGTAATTGGGATGGAGGAGATCAATATACTAGACAAATTAGATCAATAAATAAATCAAATCACCCCCTCAAAAAAAAAAAAAAAAATCAAAGACAAACCTCCGCTTCCAAGCTACTCAAAATAGCTGCCACTTGGCCAATAGAAGGCCTACTCTTCCGGGAATTCCCAACACAAGCCGAAGCAACTTTAGCTAACCTAACGAGAGGGTTAACATCTGAAGGAATAACAAGTCTTGGATCTAAAAATTCATTAAACCTCAATTCCCTGATTAAAGGCAAAGCCCACTTTACTATCAACCCTTCTTCACATCTTCTCCCACTCAAAAGCTCCATCAAAACGACACCAAATCCATAAACATCACTTTCTTTACAAGCTCCACCATTTTTTTGACCCCAATATTCATCATCCACATACCCCACTAGGCCTCTTCTCTCTCTTGGCGCCAAGAAAGTGAGTCCATAATCACATATCCTGGCAACAAAATTCACATCAATAAGAATATTTGAAGGCTTCACGCAGCCATGCACTATGTGTGGCGCCACCCCCTCGTGCAAGTACTCGAGCCCTCTCGCTGCACCGGCGGCGATCCTGACACGCCGGCTCCAGTCCAATAGCGAAACGCCATCCGGGTTTTGGTGCAAGTAGAATTCCAAGCTTATTGTACCAACAAACTCCGACACTATGATTCTCTCGCCGGGTGCCTCCGAAAACCCTATGATTTGTACTATGTTGGGGTGCTGAGCCAGGGAGAGAGATTTGAGTATCGTCGAAAACCCGAAACCAGCATTGCTTAGAACTAGTCTTGGATGAATCCGCTTGACGGCGACGAGCTCCCCTTTCTCGAAAACGGCGGCGAATAGGGTTCCTAGGCTGCCCTCGCTGATGACTCTCCGGGGGTTGAAGCCGTCCGTCGCAGCGTCTATGTCGGTTAGAGGAAACGACGTCGCTGAGGCCTTGATCACCGGAAGTAGGGCTTGATCTTGGGATTGATTGATAGCCGGTTTCTTTTTGCAGATCAGTATGAGGACGAGAACTATACCGAGAACAAGGATAGAAGTTGAGAGAAGAGCCAAGAGAAAGTCATAGGCAATTGTCTGGCTGTGATTCATGCCTATGAATTTTGATGTATATAACATGAATATGGAAAGTGGATTTTCCAGAGGCTTTTATACAATTGTCTTGTTTTTTTTTTTTTTTTTTTTTCTTGAGTGGTGGAGAAGGGAAGGGAAGTAGGAGTTGGATGGTCAAGAAAAGTGGGGGTGTGGAAAACGGGGTTATGTTTGGTTTATATGTGAGATTTGAAGTGGGGTTAAAGTTAGAAGTACACCAAAGAATAATCAAGAGAGAAAAGTATGAAAAAGTGGGGTTATATATCTTTGAAAATTTGGTGGTGGATCGGTGGGAGAAAGTTGGAATTATAAAGAAGGTTTAGCTATGTTGGTTAATGGTTGGCCGCCCTCCTACGCTACTAATGACAACTATCTTTTATAGTGACATGTTGGAAAACTTTTCGAACTCATTGCTCTAACATTCATGACGTATTCTATAATTCACTTTCCCATATGGCACCCAAATGGTTATTTCTTGTCATCCCTACGTAATTCGGCTCTTAGTGATCGGGCAACTCCTTTAGTTTATGCTAACTGAAATTTTCCTTTGTTACAAAAACTATGGACGCAGTAATTCCAACATGGTTAGTTTTTTGGTAGGAAATTCCAACATGATTAGCTAGTGCATTTGCAATTTCACTTATTTATTTTGTCATCCACTTCTATTTGTCTTCTTTTGCACAAATAAACAATGGAAAACATGAATAGCGTTATAGCCATAATTTTAACAAGTGGCACCTTCAGTTTTAATCAATTATTGTAGATTGCTTTATAACCAATCAGAACTACTAACATGTATAAAATTCCCTTACATAATATGTAGAAATAAAGTTATGAATATGGTCTAAATTTTTTTCCCTTTTTAGAATTAGTCTTTATAGTCAATTTTATCTTATAAATAGTTTTTAAACTTAAAATTTATTTATAAATGGTCTCTTTGTTAAATTTTAGATAGAAACTGTTAATTTTATCTCATAAAAGGTCTTTGAACGATATTCTCTATTTAAAAATAGTCCCTATGTTACAAGTTGTATTATATTTATAGGCCGTTAGGAACTTTAGTTGAAATTGAAGTTTTGAGTTTAAAAACTATAACATATAAGAGCTTTCTACTATAGCAATTAACTATAACTACTAAAGTTTTATACTGTTTATTGGTTAGAACTACGGTTGAAACTAGGTTTCCAAATAGCACATTAGTCTCTAAACTAAAAAACATATGCCAAAACAGCACCCCTCCCTGCCCCGCTCTAAGCCCCTCATCCCAACCACCTTGCTGTTGCACCCAGACCAAACCCATTGACCCTCCTCCCACCCTATCTTGTTTCTCTGGTGAATCTCCGACGATCGCCCTTACTGATCAACCCATTAACCCAAAAGCCCAATGACCACTAACACGGTCGTGAAAGATGTAATCTGTGTTGGATCTAGCTGTCAAATTTCATGCTCCAGCCAACGTTGCCTAAAAAGAATCACCTTCGACCTCATCACCAAACGTGGACATCCATGTCGCTAACTTGGGCGACCGCAAACTTTGAAGTTGTGGAAATGGGAACGACAATGTAAGAAAGGGAAAAGAGAAGAGAGAGAAAAATATTAAAAGATGTAGGTTTTTAAATATTTTTTATTAAAAAAATTAAAAAAAAAAACACTACCATATGCAACCAAATAGAATTTCAAAAATAGTCTAGCATATTTATTAAAATATTGTCATTTTCAACTCTTTACCTAAAACAAAAGCCATTTTGAAAACATTATCAAACGAGCCCGTTTACATTTTAAATTTAGGGACTTTTTGGAATAATAAGAGGGGTGTAACAAATAATAATTATTTTAAAATATAATTGATGAATTGTTTAAGAATAACCTATTCAACTAGGTGCCCTAAGGGTTAAATGATTTAATAGTTTTTTGGAAACATTTAATCAATAAAAGTTTATTATTTATTTTCATATATCAAATGTTGTCCTCTTTATGTTCATTTATGTTGAATATATAATAAGTAAACAAAAGACTGGTATTATCAGTTTGAACCTTTAAGATCATACATATGATAGACAGATTATACGAAAGACATGAATCATAAATGTGATAGTTTAAATGATTAGGTCTGCAATCAAGAGAATAAAATTGAGCGTTTTATTCATGTTAAGATTATTACGTTGTCTACATCATTAACGAGAGATGACTTATCTTGATCATCAGAGTTGAACTCTACGAGTAGAAACATTGGTATATTGTCATAGGTGATGATATATTAGATCAAGACTAAAGATGAATTGATTTGACTTATAATTTTGTTTGTTTAAATCAATTCACTTTAGACAATCATATGTGTTATATCTTAATCTTAAAATGAATCAATGAAGCCATATTCTTAAATTGTGTCTTTTGATGTACCAAAAGGTGACATCCTGAGTGATATGAAGGTACACATACTAGTACATTGGAGACATGATTTTTTATTGATGTAGACTCGTTATTTATAAATATGGAACCACAGCTCTTTTGTAGAGAATGTTGTTCTCTTATAGACATTATTTTGTAATTAGAAACTGAAGCGTTCAACCATTTGGATACATATGTGTAACCGAATAGTATATTATTTGTTATTGATTATAAATAATAAGTATTCTAATTGTGAGATAATGGAACATAAGATAAAAATGATCAGAAGGTAAAAAAGAATTTATCCTTAAGCCGATTATGAATATCTTATGGAGATGTTACACATTATGATATATCATGGACAATAAACTTATTAGAGTTTTGTAATTTTATATAGTTCAAGAGTGTAGCTCAAAGCTTAGTGGAATAGCTTTAAAATTGATAATTATAAAATATATGTATCGAGAATATGTTATTTTATAATTATAGGAGCTTAATCTATATATGTCCATCAGGTCCCCTTTGCTAGCTTATAATATTGCCTGTAAAGATAACACATATTTTTCTTACAGATTAGTAACTTATGTTGTTTATTAGATTGGATTTAATAATTCATGTTGGTTTATTGGTTAAATTAATTTTATAAATTTATTCGAGATAAACATGTTGAATTATTTAAAATAGATTTTATTTATATAGGATTATCTATATGTAACTATTTTAATCAGATAACTTTTCTATTGGGTTATTTGAATTAAAATTGAGGCTATCTAAAGGATACCCAAGTCAAAGATAGGATGTATCTAATCGGTTCAAATCGAGTGAATTAGATAAGTCTGATAAGTATGAAAATGTGTCTAGCAACTTGGCCATGATGCCCAGTTGACCGCAACACACAAGCGTTGTCGACCGCACTTGGTATTTTAGCAAAACGCGTTTCACGCATTTTTAGTACGGATTTTGAGTCTCATTTGAATTTTGAGGCCAAATCTGATAAGAACTATCCTCAATCTAACCTGTATATAAAGGAAGCTATTTTCTATTGTTTCTTAGATCACTTGAGAAATTTAGAGACGAATATTTTACTAGGAAGACTTTAAACTCCCTTAGAGCTATTGTTTAACATCTCAAACTTTAGCTCTTGATTTCTCAAGTGGTTAGAAGGAGAGGTCACCTGAGGAAAAACTGAATGACATCCAACCACCCGCATTCCAATCGTGAAAAAAAAAAAATTGTAAAGAAGACTAGTTAGTTGGTGCTATTCCTGTAGGTTTCTTTAGTTGCAATTCTTACAGTTTTTCAGTCTACTAAGAGGTATGAAAGATGTTTTATTAATTTATATACATAGCATGTCTTACTTGTTTTGGCAAAATGTTTTAACTAAAATTTTTAAAATCTACTACATACTCGTTTTTCAACATAAGCCAAAGTAAAAAATATTATTTTTTATTAACAAAACAATGTTATAAAATAATTATGCAATACACTTTGGTGCATTGTGGATTGTGGTTTGCAGTTAGTTATTTTTACTCTTTTTTAGGGAACATTCAATTTAGTTTAAGGATTACAAATGGCATAAAATCTTATGTTTAATATTATTATCTATTTATTTTGACAAAAGAACTAATTTTGACATAGGTTTTTTTAGTTTAGGGACAAAATATCGTACAATTTTTAGCATAAGGACAATTTCTACAGAGAGAAAATAGTTCAAGGACCTTTTATAAGACAAAGATTAATGATTTCTATTGAAAATTTAACACAAGAACAATTCATGAGACACTTTTTCAGTTTATGGACTATGTATAAGACAAATTTGACTAAAGGGACTAATTCTAGAAAGAGAAGAATTTAGAGATTATTCATAAATTCATTCCCAATATGTAAGCTTGTTTGAAAGATAAAAATTAAAATTCGGAATAACAACATAGAACATAATGTCGGCTTATAAGAATCATTGGTCACGGTAGTCGAAGCGCCTCCCTGACCTCTACGCATCCTGCTCTAGTCAGACCTGCAAGAAGACGAACGCCTCAAGAGTCAAAGGGGGCATTGTGAGTTGTTGGCCAAGGGCTCTCCAAAGCGGAAGTCAAGTACCTATTTGGTCTAGGGAGAGATAGGGGCATGTAAGAGAGTCCACTTATCTTGAAGGTGGAGTTAATGTTTCTATTTATAGTGTTTGACATGGGCCAGGTGTGTGGCGAGTTTGCCCCATGACCTGGGTGTATCGTAGTACAGTGCTAGGGTGACATATGACAAGTGTCATGATCTCCTAGTCTCAAGCATTTCCCATTGGAAGGCTAGAGTGGTGCCACGTGGTGGTCTTAGGGAGGTTGCTCGTCTTTGCATGTGGAAGTGTCATTGTACTCAATTGGGCTGGTTCTAGGGTCCGAGCAAGACAGCATGGACAGGATGGTTTGGTCTACTACTACAGTGGTTTATCCTTCCCGAGGAGACCTCGAGAAGTATGCTCAGCCGACCAAGCATTTATGCAATCTTGAGAGTGGTAGGACGATTGTTTATAATCTATTCGGCGCGTGCCAAAGAGGCTCTCAAATAGCTATTCCAGAAACACCCACATCAATAATTTTTTAGAAAAACACGTAAAACATAAAAGCATAAAATGGAGTTTAGTTTTTTTTTTCCCTAAATAGTCACGATCTTTCCCTTGATGCTATATATAGTAATCAATGATTATTGTTCTTAGTTATTTGACAAAACAATTATGCAAGATCGAGCAGTAAAGCGTCAATGGTTACTCAAGGTTAGGACAACATATAAATCAGCAACACAAGATTGTTTAATACCTTTATATATTATGACTCAATTGATTAATACTTCTACATATTATAAATCCATCATTCAACGTGAACACAAAGCCTGTAATTAAGTTCTTCGAATCCAAATTGGATTGATTTTCTAAATCAATGAATCAACAAAAGTAAGATCCAATCATTTTTACAAAAATACATAGAGAGAGGAATTTTTTTATGTGATTTACTAAATACAGAAGCTGAATTTGAATGACACGTGGAAGGGCTATGTAATTAATCCTTACTACTTGGAGTTGCTCGAAAAATATAAATTCAACTACTAAGGGTTGTTCGGAAGAACAGTTAGAACCACCAGTTGGTTTAAGAACTGTAGCATGTGAGAGCTTTATACAATAATAACTTTTTGCTTTTTACTATTATATGCGAGAGCTTTACACTGTTTACAGTTATAAATGATGATTCTAACTGTTCTTTCAAATAGCTATATGATAACCAGTAGTTCAATAAATAGCACTTAAAAGTCCCCACGAATGAGTTGCACCAACACAGGATTGAAATGTTTGTAGAGGAGTCCCAAGGGGAGTTCGTTTAGACTCCTTATGTGTGTGTGGCATTCAAATCTTGCATTTTAATCTTTTGACATAGTATTTTTCTCTTTTTTCTTTGGGCCTAAAATCGTGTTCTTGTAAAAACTCAGTGCTAAGTCTAACTCCTTCTTTTACTGCAGCTTTGACTGAGCGAGATGGATCAAAATAAGGTAAGCCCAGTTGACGACCCTAAACGCAAAATATGCAGACCTAATTTCTTTCAGCTTTCAAGTTTGCAAAAGATGGAGGAGAATTTTCAAATATGCCCTTTTGAAAGCTACATTTTATAAATATACACACAACTAAGTATGATACAACTTAAAAATGTAATATGAGTGATAGTATGGCATAACTTTTTTAGTGTGTTATGAATAAATACATCGTTTAAAAGTGGCATCACATGAAATTTTCTTTCAAATGGATCATGTGGGGAGGAATGAGGAAATAAGATGGTATGCCATACTTTTTTATGTCTTCGAATTATGTCACAAATTCATGTCACGTTTTTCTACAAATTTTTAACCAGTTCATTTGTGTTGCACAAAATCCAAATTATAATATTCTTTGCATAAATCCAAATGTGAGTCTCTTTTTTTTTTTTTTTTTTTTGACATTCATAAAAATTTTCTCAGAGTGAATCAAACGAAGGAAGAAATTAGATAACCCCAAGCTATAATTCCAAAAGTAATCAATGCGAGCCACTGTAGAACGTGGTCACGCCCATATGATATTGTAGCCCGTACCCTCCTTTATAGGCCCACTATGGGTAAACTGCCTTGCACTAGACCCGTACTCGCCTAAACTTTTTTCCTTTTAATTTTGCATGTGAAATTTATAAGTTTTGTATGTTGTCCCCTTTCCTCTTTGCCCCACCTAAAATTGCATTTTCCTTTCTTAAAATCTTATATTTTTTTCTAAATAATTTTTTTTAGCTTTATTCTCGCCTACTACTACATGTTTCGCATAGCTTTTATCAGTAGAAGAATAGAAGCAAAAGTGTTAGCTTTTCAGTAAATGTTCGAAAATATATTTTTACATGAACACAAACGTGTCAAAATAGTTTTAAAATTTTCTTAATAGGTAATAAAAATGCTATAATTGAATTTATAATGTGTTATAAAAACTTTGCTACGTATGTTATGGTCTATTTTAGAAGTGTTTTTTTTTTTTTTTTTTGAGAAGCCACATTTGTGACTTTGACTGTAAGCATTTCTAGTACATTATCTAAACCTTTCTAAAAGTAGCTTTTAGACTCGTAAAGCTAAAAGCAACTTGAAGAAAACCTTCCCAAACAGAGCCTACTTCTCTTTTCTCCTATCTCTTCACACAAATATCTTGATCTCAAAAGACCATTGGAGGTTTTATCAATAATAATAATAATAATTATTATTATTATTATAGTAGTAGTAGTATAATAACAATAATAAGACTATTAGAGTTGAAAATTAGGAGTCAATACTTGTGAAGAATTTTATGACCTGTGAAAATCTCTTTAACACAAGTATCTACGTCTCATAAGATTAATGGAGTTACAACTACAAGTCAAATGTATTTTGAGAGCATTTTATTTTATCGCCTAAGGAAATCCCTTAATACAAGTAAAGCGCACAATTTCGTTCTTGTATATATTCTTAGCTAGAGGCAATGAAACGGGTCCAACTTCAACTGAGTCGGTTTGTGGTTGGGCAAGTATTGGCCTTTAGCCTCTCAACAGCTCAAATTCCAGCCTAGCCAAGTATAGACAAACAATCTGTTGTGCGTGGGAGCCTAAGAGAGAGAGAGAGAGATCTGAAAACATATCCAAGTTGGTCCCGTCAGAGTGGGAAGGAGATGTTTAATTTTTGTCAAACATGGTCCAAATACTGTAGAGAGGACCCAACAACTGGAGGTGGGCACTTATGTCTGCAATAGAAAGACTCAGAAGGAGAAGAGATGGTGTCTTGGCCGTCGGATAATTCTTGCCATACCTAATTAATTTACTGCAACTACCGACACCATTCTGCTTTCTTGGTATTTCATACACAAGTATTGCTATCTCCGAGATTGACAGTCAAAAGAAATAACTGACAAATTTAAACGATACTCTCTTAACGCCCACTTTGTCAGTAGGAATACATTGTGTAGGCCAATAGATAACCACAGTAATCTAAGTGACCTATCTTGCACTCGAGGTTATGTTGAGCTTTTTTTTTTTCGTCGAGGCTAACTAGTAGTTCTTGACCCATACAATGATGCCAACCAGTAATGTGTTTTCTTCCTATTGTTAAGAACTAGATGCCTTGAAACATATGCAGGAGCCGCTGCAAAATTTTACATTTACGAAGAAAAAATTACAAGAGAAAATCGCATATCTCCCAAACTTGTTGCGTTTCTCTAACCTCTGTCTTAATCCTGCTCTTTCTTAATCCTCCAAACAGACGCCTTAACTTAACTTCTCACTAAATCTATCTCAAGGTCGGTCAATATATGATAATTCAACTTCATAGCATAACACCATTTTTGGCTTTTGGCTGATTATCTGAGGAGGTGCTATCAGTTATTAATTAGAGCAGGACAATGAAATGCTCTGACTGGCTCAAGTAATCAATATGAAATGATGAGGTGCTTTAGTTATTAGATCTTTCCTTACCTATAGACAAAGTTATAATTACAATTACAAGCAGCATCCAAAAAAAAACCGCAATTTCAAAAATCCCCCCCTCTCTACTCCATGTATGTAGCTAGCCAGCCAGACATATATATCTATATATATATATATATATATGTATGTATGTAGGTATGTATATGTAATCAAAATAAGAAAAAGGCGTACAATGCATGAGGCCCCATAGACAGAACCCAAAGGGAAAGGCAGCACCATAATGGAGGAGGGAGTCTGAAAGCGAACTTCACTCAGGCACAAGGTGACGGGCATGGAGGGCCAACCCCTTAAAAAACTAACATTATTAATTGATGTACAGCTGTAATCTAGCATAGCATAGGTTGATAGACATACTTGAGCAGAATATTGGATATGTGTGTATATAATGTCTATATATATATATATATATATATATCAATATGTACGTGTGTGAATATGTACGTGTGTGCATGTGTAATGTCACATCAGCAGCTAGTCTAATCAAAGAATTAATCCCGGATCATCATCCATCACACCAAAGATGCGATTTGTAAAACTACATTTTTGGAATCTCATTACAATATCTCATAAAAAAAAATATTGACAAAAAATGAGGAATTCAATTTTACACTAGTTCTTGCTAATACAAACGACAAATTTTTAGACATTACATCACCCGAGTGATTTCACTGGAAAATCACAACCACTTTGGAGCAAGAGCTGTTAATGCATGCAGCGGATGCTGCAGCAGCTCTCACACATGTGGCGGCAGAGATAATTCTGATGGTTAATTTACAGTGTGAACATTACATTACCAACGTCCTTTGTACTACCACCACGTTTTTCCTGTTCTTAATTTGTTTTTTTTTTTTTTTTTCCTTCACCCCCCTAAACTAAACTCACCTCAAAATTTTCTTTTCCCCTGCCCCAGTTACTTGAAATAAAACAGACACCAATTGGACTGGGGGAACAAATTTGGGGGAGGAAAAAAAAAACAAAAGAACTTACAAGCTTAAGAAAGCTTAAAAAAACCCCAAGTCAAGAAAAAAAATAAAAATAAAAATAAAATAAAATAAGCTTAATAATAAAGTTCATGAAAAAACTCAAGCTACACCGCCATGATCTGAGGTGTCTTCATAGCAATAAGGTGAAAACTTCCCATCCTTCTTGTTGGCTCTAGGGTTAATCTCCATGCCAACTTCTTGAAGCATTTTGACGACTCGTCGCATGGACGGACGGTTGATCGGAAGAGGACTGGTGCAGACAAGACCAATGTTGAGGACTTTGCATATCTCTGCCTTGTAACATGCATCAAGCTTTGGGTCCATGACATGGTCAACCCCTTTCTGATCCAACGTGGTACAAACCCACTTCACCAAATCTTTTTCACCGAACTCCGGATCAATGGGAAGTCTCCCAGTAACCAATTCAAGAATGACCACGCCAAAACTGTATATGTCACTCTTCTCGTTCACTCTAAGCGTGTATGCATACTCTGCAAAAACAATAGCGCACCAAAGTTTAGTTTAAAGATAATAAACTTGAGTTGGGTAATAAAGAAAAAGTCTAGTTTGTGTTTTTAGTTTAGTTTGTGTTTTTAAGTAACTAGCAATTAATTACCCGGGGCAATGTATCCACAAGAACCAGCAATGACAGACATGGATTTTGGCCCTTTTGCGGACATATCAACCACCTTGGCAACTCCGAAATCCGCCACTCTTGCTCCGAAATCTCCATCCAACAAGATATTGTTGGACTTAACATCTCTGTGAACTATCGGAGGAACACAATCATGATGCAAATAAGAAAGCCCCTCGGCTGCATCAACAGCAATCTTGTACCTCGTAGGCCAGTCGAGCAAACCCCCTTTTCTGCTATGAAGCAAATCACCAAGACTACCATTTGGCATGTACTCATAAACCAACAGTTTGCAGTCCCTAGTTGTGCAACAACACCACAGCTTGACAATGTTCTTGTGCCTGATCTTCCCCAACGTCTCGACCTCGGCCTCAAAACCGTCGTCTGGAGCTCGGCCTTTTTCAAGATCCTCGCTTTCGCACGCTTTCTTTGTCCCTCCCCAGAGCTTCTTCACCGCAACGGCTTCTCCATTGCTGAGCACGACCTTGTAGACTTTCCCAGATGCTCCGCTTCCAATGACATTGTCTTCGTCCAGGCAATCCAGAATCTCGTACTCGCTGAAGCCCAGTTTGTGAAAAGACATCAAAGTCCACTTGGACTTGTCAATGGCTCTTTTCGCCTTCTTGAAGTTCCTGTACTTCAAGTAAAACAAAATGACACCAACGACGAAAACTAAGCTCGCTAGTATAAACATGCTGCGAAGAACCCATATATAGCCTTGGCTTTTTGCCTCCGTAGTGCTCTCGCATAGGCTTTTTATGCTTCCGCAAAGGCCGGGGTTTCCCAAGAAGCTGTTTTTGTACATTTCCTTGGCGAGCAATGGTGGGAGATCACCGGAGAGTTGATTCCTTGACAGATTGAGGAGATTCAGCTTCAGATTCTGTAACCCAAGTGGGACATTCCCTGAAAATTCATTCCCGGAAAGATCAAGATAGTTGAGGACTGACAGTTTCCCAATTCCGTCCGGGATTTTCCCGGAAAGTTTGTTGTTTGCGAGATTGAGCTCGTTGAGCTTCTTCCATGATTCGATTTTGCCCGGGAGTTTTCCCGAGAGCTCGTTGTTGTGAAGATCGAGATTCCCAAGCTCTCCGAGATTGAGTATGCTCTGAGGCAGAGCGCCTGTAAGGTGGTTACGGTCGGCGGAGAATTCGACGAGATTTTCGACAAATCCAATCTCGTCCGGAATTTCTCCCGAGAAGTTGTTCCGCGATATAAGCAGGAGCGACAGGTTCGCCGCGCCGGCGATTGTCTTCCCTATCGAGCCGGAGAACGAGTTCTCTACGAGCTCCAGAAGATACACATGTGGCAGCCCCCAGATACCCGGGGGAACTTCGCCGGACAGCTTGTTGTGCCCTAGCCTGACACGTGTCAAGCTCTCGCATTCGCCGAGACTAGCCGGAATCTTGCCGGAGAACGAGTTGTATATCATAAGAAGCTCTTCCAACTCCCCTTTATCGCACAGAGTAGCCGGAATCTGGCCGGAGAGTTTATTGCTTGAAACGTCGAGCCATTTCAAGGCAGAATTCTTCCCCAAATTCTCTGGTAAATTGCCAGTGAGGAAGTTCCTGAACAGCCTGAGCTCGTACAGATTAGGCGACCCGGCAATGCTGTCAGGCAGTTTCCCTTCGAAGCGATTCTCGTACAGATTCAAGCTTTCAAGCGGCAAGCGGCAGAGCTCGTCGGGAATTGTGCCGGAAAGCTCGTTCATCGAGGCATCGAGGAGCCTCAGCGCCGTCATGTTCGACATTCCAGGAGGGAACTCGCCGGAGAGCGAGTTGTTGTAGAGCTCAACCTGGACGACGCTGCTCAACCCAACGAGCGATCCCGGGATGGGACCGTGCAAATTGTTGATAGCCAAGTCCAAATCTTTCAACTTCTTCAACTTCCCCAGCGAATCAGGAATCTCCCCGACCAAATTACAGTCCGTCAGCCACAAAACTTCCAATTCCGTCAAGTTCCCAAACTCCGACGGGATCCGACCAGGAAGAAACGGGTTATACGACAGGTTAAGCATTTTCAAACTACTCACATTGCCGAAAAACGCCGGGAGACTCCCGTCGAACAGATTATAAACGAGCGAGATCACCTCCAGCTTCTGAAATTTTCCAAAGCTTTCAGGAATCTCGCCGGAGAAGTTGTTCCCTGTAAGGTCTAAATACCGAAGCTCCGGCAGGTCGGCGAAAGTGTGGGGGAGAGAGCCGGTGAGGAGGTTCTGAGAGAGGTCGAGGCGGCGAAGGCTGCGGCAGGCGGAGATGTCGAGAGGTAGAGTGGAGTTGATGGAGTTGTTGTAGAGAGAGAGGGAGGTAAGATTCTCGAGGCGGCAGATGACGGTGGGGAAAGGCCCGCCGACATTGGCGTTGGAGAGGTCGACGGAGGAGACCGAGCTGGTCGAAGGGTCGCAGGAGACGCCGAGCCAGTTGCAGGGCGTGTCGTCGCGGTCGTTCCACGAGGAAAGGGCCGAGTCAGGGTCGTCCAGTGAGTTCTTCACTCGCTGAAGGTAGAGTCCTTCCTGGTTCAGACCCATAACTGTCGCCAGAGAAAACACCACGAAGAAGAAGCAGATCATGGGAATGAAAGAAACCATCTTTTTTTTCCTTAAAATTTCCGTTTTTTGTTTCTGGTTGGGTTTTGCTTCTAGAAAGGAAATGTGAGAGATTTGGGGTGGATATATATAATTACACTTGCAGTTGTTTCTCTCAGTGTCTCTCTACAACTTCTGAAGTCGTGCGTGGAAGTGAGCAGAAAGAGGAGGGGAAACTGGAGGAAACGGGAACAGTGTTGTGGGTTTTTGTGCGTAAGGTTGAGGAACAGAGGGAGGGGGCATATTTATTAGTGTTTATTTATTTAATTTTTTGTTTTCCTTTCTTTGCTTTATTGGGCTACGAGGCGTCCTCTGCTTGCATTTTGGATCGGATTGAAGTGGGTTTTTACTTTTTTGATTTTTTATTTTTTTTGGTATGTGGGGGGACTGATGTGTTCTTATATAGGAATGGTTATGTGCGATAGTGAGATGAGTCGCACATACAGTTAAGTAATGCTTGTATATTTTTTATTTTTTTAATTCTTGCTAGAAAAGTTCTATTTTTTTTTTTACTTATTCTAGCATAGAAAAGTTCTATGTAAATTATTGGGGGACCAAAAAGTGCGTGTCTGTGTGTTTTATTGAAGGTAGTAAAATACTACGTGTCGATTTCAAACAAACAAAAAAAATAGACACACTCTCGATTTTGGTATTGCAAAATGTTTTTTTTTTTTTTTTTTTTTGGGGAATACTGGGCATCTGCGAATGAGGGGGACTTTTTCTTTTTCTTTTTTTTTTCCTTTTTTTTTCTTTTCTTTTCTTGAGGGTTCAACGAAGGGACAATATTTCTCATAAATGTGCTGGATTTTGCAGTTTCTATGGTATAAGATATTAAGCCAACTTGTATCCATTAGCTTGTACATTTCTTTTCCGCAAAAATATAAAATCCCGGATTAAAATAAATGAAGAGATATGATTAATATGAAAGAGAAACCCACCGGTATGTTTGTCCTCCAATTTATGTTTATATGTATGTGGAAGGAAATTATTCAAGTTTCAAAATCATATATAATAATGAAGGTGATTTTAAATTTATTTTATTTCTTAAAAAATTATCAAGTGTTTGATAAGTATGATTAAAACTAATTTTTTAATTATCAAATAATTTAAAGTTTTCACATACTATAATAAAAGTAAAAAAACTACGACAATATAAATAATATAAGTTCTTAAATATTATAGTATTTTAAACTAACAAACTATGTCTGTCAAACATTCTGTATATATTTTTTGCTTTGTAGTAGTAAAATGAAGTCAAGTAGCTAAATTGACTAGCATCAATGATACTCTTCAAGAGATGACCTATAAATTCTCTCACCACCCATATTCGTTAAAGATATTATTTCTTTGTCAACTGTCTTCAAATACAAAGAAAAAGGCCGATCGGGGGCCTGCCCTATGATCATAATTCCAAGGAGAGTTACTGATTAAAAAATAGAAATAAAAAAAAGGACCAATACAAAATGGTTCTCAATCATGAAATCATGTCCCAATAGTATCAAATTATGATAAATACACCAATTAACCAAAGTTGATTAAAATATGACAAATTATAAACTATCATATGACAAGTTAGAAACTGTGCTCTATTTTTCATGTCCTACCAGTGAGTTGCCTGAATTTCAAAAGTAAAAATTGCAAGTTTAAACCATGTTGCTGCAAGTTGATAGGGTGCTTGGGAAGTGTAGTTACAACCAATTTTAGTTAAAAACATAATAGCATATGAGAGATTTATATTATAACAACTTTTTACTTTGTTGGTTAGAGCCTCTAATCGAGAGCGAAACAACCTATGAGTTTGTTTAACTCCGTTTTTCATCACTATTTTTTACGTTTTCAAAATGCCTAACCATTTCAACGTTCCAAAAAAAAAAAAAAAAGAAGAAGACGTTTTGAAAATCAAAAGGCCATGTATCATCCAATATTTAAATTTCTTTAACGGATTATTTTTTTCCTTTCTCCTAATAATAATTTTTGGTGCCAACTTTTAACTACTACGACAAACGTGCATTGGGTAACATAATTACATTTTTGTTGGTCACGAAAAATTAAAGGCAAGCAAGACAAAAAGAATGGAAGTAATCTTCAATTCGTAAGAAATGAATACGTAGGAATCTTGTAATTTAGAGGACCAGAGCTGTTAATTGAGCAAACGAAGAAACAATCAGACAATAATGTTCCCAAAAAAAAGAAAATTTCATTTTGAATTATCAAAAAAAGAAAAAAAAAAACACTAAGACAGACAAAGAGCAAATGTCGGTAACATTGTTTCGGATGATTGTGATTTGTATTGTCGTCTTTGGACGGTTCTCAGAATCGGATCATGATGATGATGGCATGGGATCGGACGAGGGGCTGAGATTATATTGTTTTTAGAGCATCGGCTTTTGTTGCTTCGGAGACAGTAGTAATGAGTAATCAGTTGATCAGATCCGAGCGCTGGGAAAGTTTTGGACTTTAGGATCCGGAAAGCCTGCACTGCACATGATTAGGCGTTTTCAGACCTGTCTTGGCCTTCTTAAGCGTGCCCGCTTTGACGCTTGATTGGAGCATTCCCGTGAGGACGCAGGACAAGCTCGGACAGACTCTCTGCTCTGACTACTCTGGTTTTTATAGTTTTATACTTTTTTTTTTTTTTTTGAGTCTTTAAAATCAAAGGCCACTCACTACTATTGCCAGACTCTTTACCCAAAAAAAAAAAAAGGTAAAAAAGGGAGATAAAAGTCTATAATTATTGATTTTCCAGTCAAGCAAAGAGAATCATGCACGTGTTTTTTTGGCCAAAATATGACGTACAAAAGAGACATTACCCGATTCAGATACGCGTACTGAAAGTGAAATAACCATATGCCTTTTCTTATCTACGCTTCTCTTTTACTTTGCTCATGAAAAAAAGGGGTAGTTCTTTCTAACCTTTTCTTTTCTTACTTTTTCATCCGTAAGTGTTTTCTTTTTTTTTTTCCTTTTCTTAGACAAGACTTGACATGGTTAGAAACTTAGAATGTTGATTTTGACAAAATCTTGAACTAAGTGTAATCATTCATTTTCTTTTTTTTTTTTTAAGAATTAATTAAAGTTTTGGGAATATGGTGTCCAATCAACATTAGGATTACCAAATTTTGAAATGAAGTCTAACATGATTTTTAAATAACAACGATTTAATATACTTCATAGGTTTTTTAAAAGTCAACTTTATTGCAGGCATAGGTGAATGAATAGTTAATAGTACTTTGATTATTATTTTCGAATTAATAGATATTTAAGACTATTTTCTTCCTTTCATCCTGTCGTTCCAATATCAAATAATGTCTTGCAGGCCGCAAATAATGCGGCAAGCACTAAATAGTTGATTTCTGACATTAGGATTCTTCAAAGAAATAATAATGTGTAACATAAATTGCACACAGATATATATATATATATATATATATATATATTTGGATAAATTATAAGTAGCTGGTTTATTAGGCCATAAAGAATAGTATACTTGCAAATGCACACCGTGCATTTAGTTTGATATTAGTTGAAGAACGAAAGGAAAAAAAATAAAATAGAAACTACAAAACTAAAAAAGCCCTGTTTACCCGATAATCATGCGGAAAAAAATAGGGTCCTTTTGGTATTGTTTATTTTTAACAGTTTTTTATTTTTTCAAACATAAAAGTTTGAATTTTTTTTTTTGGTAGTGTTTTTATTTTGGTTTTTGTTTTAAAAAAAAGCTGAAAATGAAAATGTTTTAAAAAATATGCTAGAACAGTTTTTGAAATTGTATTTGATTGTATATAGTTGTATATTTTTAAAAACAACAGTATTTTAAACAAAAATTATTAATATAAATAAAACCAAAGTTAATTTAAATAATACTAATTTATGATATTACTTAGAATAAAAAAAACAAATTCCCCTAAAAAAACCAATCCTCTGCTTAGCCCTCCGCCCTACACTGCCCAGCCCCGCCAGCGGCAACCATCGACGGTCCCCAATAGCCCAACCTCACCCCACCCTACCACTCCATCCCTTACGCCCCCTAAGGCCTAGCCCCACCCAGACCAAAACAGCACTACACTAACAAACCCACCCCACTTCAATGAAACGAGCACCTTACGGAGATCGACGACCCTCTCATGTTGACAACCCTTTCAACAAGATCGACGGCCCTTCGTGAGATGCTTGTTGCGAGATGCCCGTCGTGAGATTCCCATCGTGAACAGCTTGGTGATGTAGTGCTAGCGTTAGGGCCTATGGGAAAAGGGGATAGGTGGGTCACTGCTCTGGTGAAGAGGCAGTAGGACAAGGAGCTAGGTGGGTCACCAATGAGGGTTAGGCAAAGGAGGCGGAAGAGAAGGTGGGGGGTTTTGTGTTTGTTGAAGAAAGAAGAAAAAATTTTGAAAATGATTAAAATTTATTTTCAATTTTCATATAAAATTTGAGAGTTTTGGAAAATGTTTTTGTTTTTGTTTTTGTTTTAAAACTCAACCAAACATATTCTTTATTTTTGGTTTTCATTTTATGTATTTTCAAAAATGACAAAAACTTTTGAAAAACGAAACCAAAAGGAACCTTGTTTTTGCTTTTTGATTTTTAGAATTGTTATCATTTTTTTAAAATTATGAAAACAAAAATTTTTGTTTTTAGAATTTTTTTAAGTTGTGGTCACTACTAAAGTTAAGGTTGCTGATAAATTTGCTGTAGGGTCGGGACTACAAACCAAACATGCCATTGGGTTTATGCCAACAGCCAGACTCGCCATCGTAGTCAGGATCGAGATAACCATCTTAACACGCTGTCAGGGTCGTCTCTATAGGTCGAGTTCGCTATTAGGGTCAAGCTAGTGAATTGGACTTACTACTAGGGTCAAGGCCGAGACATCAAGCTAGACATGCCATCAAGATCGAGTTGACAGATCGAACACGCTGTTGATCCATTTTTTCTAAAAATAAAAATAAGAGAAAATATTTTTGTTTTTTTATTTTAAAAAATTTAAAAACAAAAATGATACCAAATAGATCCTATAATCAAATAGTTTTCATTCTCAATATCAAACATAGTTATATTCCATCTATTTGCATATAAGTACATTAATTTAGTTCTTCAATTAAAAAAGATGAAACAAGTATTTTAACAGATTAATTACTTTTATTTTCTCAGTTTGTACAAGTTTTGGTAGTAGCCATGTGGAAAATTTTACTTTAAATGACAAGGGGAAAGTTATTTGTGTAGTAAGATTTGTAGATGGCTCTTACAAAGAGTGTGTTTGGGATTTCCAACTTTAAAATCCCAACTAAATGGTGGAGCTACCTTGTTATGAGTGGGGGGGGCACAAACTCCCACTCATTTTTTAAACTTTGAATTTTTACCCTTAATTTGTAGTTTAAAATTTTAGTTATACCCTATTTTAACCATGCCCCCACAAAATAATGAAAAATATTGTTGTGCCCCATGAAATAATTGAAATATATTGTTTTGTCCTTACAAAATAATTTAAATATATTGTTTTGTCCCTGTTTTGTAAGAAAATTTATAATTATGCCCCAATCATTTATAGAAATATATAATTATATCTCCAATCAATAAAATTTTATTTCTAATTTTCTATATAATGCTTTATTGAGAAAAAACTATGGCTCCGTCATTGTTTCAACTATTAGATGTAAAACTCTTGTATGCTATAATATAAAGAGTATAGCGTTCTTATATGTATTTATATTTCAGCTTGTTCAAAGATGCTAAAAATACATATAACATATGCAGACGTTATTTTATATGTTTGTGTACATAGAAACGACCAAAGACATTAATGTCTATTGTAACTGGCTGTGTCTCGATGTTTAAACGACAATCCCTGGTCCCAAAGATGGTAAAAACACATATAACATATGTAGACCCTATTTTGTATGTCTGTGCACATGGAAACGACAAAGACATTAATATCTATGGTAAATGGCTGCGTCTCGATGTTTAAACGACACTCCCTTGGTTCTCAAAATTCGAGTTCGTTGTCCTTTTTTTGAGCAAAACTATAGTGTATAGCCGAACAAACTATAGGGACTTGAAGGTAAGCTAGTACGTGAAGTACACGTGGTAGCGGATCAGAAGATTCGATACGTATGTCCGTTGGGTGGTCCTGTCGGATTGGATGAGACTGTAGTTTGGCAAAAATAAGAGTTCATAGATTCCGGTCATTATCAAACCGTCGGATCAATTTAGCGCTCAAGATTCACTCTGCAGGCAAGAAATAAAATCTCAAGAAAAAACGAAAAAGAAGAAAGATAGAGCGAAAAAGACGATAATATAATAACAATATATACTGAAAAGAACCTCCTTGTTACTTAAAAAAAGAAAAAGAAAAAGGAAAACCTCCTTGTTAAAAAAAATAAAATAAAATAAGAGGAGGAAGAAGAAAAACCTTCTGGGAATTTGAAAAAGAGGGACAAAAGGAGCAATAATATATGAAGTCATAAGTAATTAACTGTACAGGAAAAAAAAAGTGTTGTAAACCGTCAAAATTTTGGGAATCGGAGCGCAACATCAGTGGGACCACATTTTGAATTTACAAATGAGACAGGTAAAAATTATTAAATTCCTATATTTGCGCGGCTTGAAAGCTTGTTTCTCCATTTTAAAAACCTATTTGTATGACATAAGAAATGAATTGCGCTAGCTGTCATTGTAGTACAGTGTTGAGTACTTTTGCTTGTGATCTGGGCGACTTGCGTTCGATCCCCGGCAACGACGATTTTGTTTTCTTACTTTTCTAAAGGCCGATTTTTTTTTCCCTTCCCATTTTGCTGAAGAATTAGTTCTCTTTAAGCGTGAATATTAAAAATTTGTTGCAAGTTGTGGATACATCTTTCTTTTGATGTTTATAAATATGAGTTAGAACCAAAACTTTCGATTATTATAGTGTAAAACTCTTACATATTACAGTGACAAAAAAAGATATGTTATAGTATAAAACCTGTATATGCTGGTGTTTCCAATCAAAATTAATTTTAAATAATACTCTCAAACACTCTATTATTCATAAGCAAATAGATTGGTTTGTATACGAATTACATGATCATGTGGTTTTGTTTGTGTATATATATGTGTATGCATATTCCATTTGTATTGGTGGAGACATTTGCTCACTTAGCCAATCTTGCTATCAATTTAGTGTTTAGTATATTGTTGTAACGTGATTTTGTCTCAATTTTTTTGTTTCTTTTAGTGCCTCTCATTCTTCAGTTTGTCACCAGGCATGTAAGAAGACAAAATATCATTTGCACCACCCCTTATCTCCCTTTCCTCTCTTGCTCTCTAATTTCCCTCTTTCTTTCTTCTATTCAGAAACGATTTCGATCGTAGGACTTGTACATATTCTTTGACAAGGAACTTGTATGAAGATCTAGGCGATCAACCAAACGCAACAGTTCCTAAATTATGGGTGATTCGCAGCGACGTACTCTATTTTTGAAAGTAAAGTTGTGATTTACAATTGATAGAAACCACGTTTGAGGTGGTTTACGACTTTACAATCAAGTTTATTACCGGATACGCTTGACTAGGTGTTGAGTGCTCAAGCGCTCTTCCTTTTTTTCTTTTTTTTTTTACTGTTCTCGACACCTATTCAAGAGCCCACCTCAACTCAATCAGAGGTCAACAACACCCTTCGCTATGATCAGTGTATCAATCTTGGTCGAGCAACCAAGTCCCATACAACCAGGGGTCAAGAGCCCTCTTCACCATGGAAAAGTGCACTTGACTCCAAGCTTAGAACTCAACTTTCTCTTGATCGAAGTCTTCAATGTAGCCAAGTGTGGTCAACCTTGGTCAAGCCATTTCAACCCAAGTTCGAGAGCTTTTTCTTACATCCAGCCATGTAAACAAGCATTATTTGATGCAAATGGTAGCCTCAAGTAATTTTGGGACCTTAGGCAAAAACATGTTTTGGACCTTTAAAAAAGATCAATCCATGCTATTGAAATTAAAATAAAAATTAAGAACTAAGTTCATAATCCATTCATGAATGGAGCAGTATTGCATTCAATAATTATTATTTTTTTAAAAAAAAAAACTTCATTCAATTAATAATAGTAGTGGAAAAAAAGTTGCATATGACCACCCACAGTAGACACAAAATAGACAAAGACTGTATTCACTAGTATAATACTACTAAAGCATAAGGATAAACGCTGACATTGAGATCCAAAGGAAAAAAGCCTGCTTGACACTTAGAATATAGCTCATTAATGGCTCATTACAATAAACCACTATTGTCGATGGAAGAAACCAATCGATTAAAATCAAATCTATCCTAGTGAGGGCACATACAATCCAACATATATAGATTTAGATCAAGCTGTCACTCAACACAGACAATGTTGTTAATCAACATAGGTGAAATACAACCAAAGACCAGAGGTTGGGAAACTGCCTCCTTTTATTACACACTGAAAATAAAAATAAAAACAAAACCTAGATAAAACTAAAAAATGGAGATAATATCTTGACTAAAGATATTCCACTGCCTCCCTCGTCTATATGCTCCTGGTGATCCACAGTTCAGCCAAAACTCTGACTATCTTGCCCTCTTACCCCGAACCTAGTCAACTGCGATCTCAAATCTAGATCGGCAAGACCATTCAACTTAGAATGCTTCACTCGTGACAACTCTAGCTCTATGTTCCCTGGCCAAATGCTAAGCTCCACTAGCTTCCTTATTGTTCCATCACACTAGAGATCACCCCATGTCTCGACACCTTTAGCCCCACCCAACCTAACCACTCACAATCCTCCCTAAACACGTTAGCCTTTAGATCCATCATAACCGAATGCAATTCTCTCACCCTGACAACGTCGACATCGATCTCTACCAGCCTCTACACCACATGACTCCTGTAGTACACCACCTCCCTAATGCTCGAAAATACCTTCCTCTCTAGCCACAATCCACTCATCTACTCTTTCTCACAATTTAGAGGCCCGGTGGCCAACCCAAAGGCGGCATCGGCCTTTGGTTCTAGAGGGAGAGGAGGCGACGCACTCAACAAATTGGCAAACCCTAGCAAAGCACTAATAAAGAGAGAAAGAAGAGCGTAAGAACTGTCTTAATAGCCCTGCCTAAGAGGGGTACAAAAAACCTTCCAATACATGCATCCAATAATTATTAAGAGGAAAAAATAAGTATTACTTTGATATTTAAAGACTAACCCTTAAAAAATAGAGCAATAAAACAAATTTTTTTTAAAAAAACTAGTGCTTCTATCTTTAATGTCTTCCAAAAAAATATAATATCTTCGGGGAAACTCACTTGAGTGCATAATTAAAGCATTTATTAATTATTCAGAGTTCTTTTAGATTTTTAACTCGTTTAATATTTAAAAATTGAGTTATTATTATTGTTCCAATCCCAAGAATCTCTTGTGGCTCTATTCTCTAAAATTTTCGGTTGTTATTTTTATATTTTGTGAAATTAATATAAAATATTAAAGCGGCGTTATAACTAAAAAAAAATGAAAGCCTTGTTAGGAAGTCAAGCTTTAGACAATTACCTAATTAGTGGCGTAGAAATTGAACAGGCTACCATAAACTATGTTTTGTTTTTGTATTATCAAAAGTTATTTTTGCAGAAAGTTATTAGACTTATTTAAAATCTTTGTGTATATATCTTTGTAAAAAAAAAAAGCTCAAGGACCTCATTATTTTAGTATATTATTTGTAAATTTTAATCTATTATGGATTAATCATTCATATATATGTTAATGTGAATTCACATATATAACACTTTACAGGACAAATTATGAGTTTTCTTGCACGGAAATGGTTTTAACATCGAATACATTTTTATTTTTTAGCCAAAGTGGTGCGAAATGTAATACAATAATTTCGTGTGGAGATCTCTCCCATACGTCAATGGCTCAATGCAAATATATAGCTAGCTACGACAATTATATGTGATTCCATATCACGTCATTAAGTACGAGACATTTAAACCCCCAATACAAAAAAAAAAAAAAAAAAATTAATGATAATAATAATTTAAATATGTACTCTTGATAAGCATATTTAATGGATAATCGTACATACAATATGCACAAGCTCAAACTTTTTTTTTTTTTTTTTTTTTGAGAATAATGCTCTTGATTTTGCTTACAAGTAACATAATGTTTATTCATTAATTTTTTTTTATAATAAAACACAACGTTTTTTATTTGGAGGTGATTAACATCACAAAATTAGGGCCCTTCTACAGGACCTCATACTAATAGAGTATATTTGTGACTATTGAATATAACTAAAGTTACATTAAGATAAAAAAGTATACAAAACAGATGTTCCTCGTATAGATTGATGGCGGAAAAAATAAAGACTTGTCGATGGTTTATTTTTTTGATTCTTAACATATAAATCTCTTACAAATTAATTGGACAAACAGTAATGTCAAGATTGTTATTAAATACATTTTAAAACCAAAAAAAAAAAGAGTCATAGAAGTGTATGAAGTGCAATACAATATTATAGCAAAAGGCGCTTAGCTTGGTCTAGCCAGCAAAAATACAAATAAAATAAGCGGAATTTCCCCGGATTATTATTGAAAGAACAAGGTCAAGCCCTAACTTTTTTCTATTTCACTATCATCCATATTGAAAAATAGACTCCTTCACCGTTACATCGACCATACTACCTTTTCAAAATGGAGACAACTTTTGTTTGTTCAGGGAAAAAAAAAAGGAAACTTTGTACGTAACTTTGTCATGAACTACTTTCATGAATTACTATAGACATTAGTTCACGAAGAGAACATACATCTTGTGGCACGTATTAATTTTTCTGCTTGAAAATGTGGGACATATCTATGTATTTTCTTAAGTTGCAATTTTTTTTTGGCATCCAGAAATTACCACAAAGTTGATGACAGGGAAGACAAACACTAGGAATTTTGTTGAAGAAAAGCGCACTTAAGCAAACAGCATATTTAAAAGAGACCTCTTCCTTCTTTTTACGGTTATCCGATCGAGGGAGTCAAGGAAAAAAAAAAAAGTACTGGAGGAACTGAAAGCTGTCCAATCGTCACAAAATTTTTTCCTTCTTTCAAAATTTTCTCCATCAACGTGTTCCTTGCCAGCTTCACGCAATTATACATCTAAGTGCAATTACTCTGTCGGTACGATATATTTTTGAATTGATAAATCCTTTTTATCAAAAAGACAGTTTTATATAGTTGAATTTTCAATAAACATTGCTAAATTTAAATGTTTGCATTCTCTTTAATTTACACAATTTTGATGCAATTATATAGTTTACACTTCTGTTTGAAACTTCAATTGTTGTAAGTAACATTATTATAAGTACTAAAAATTTTATATTATTTATAATAAATTAAAACAGATTAAAATTGAAGTTTTAAATATCTTTTAAAATTGTATTAATAGTTATTTTTTTTAATTGTATCACATAATTCTAAAAGGAACGTCTCAAAGATGAAAATTAAGAAAAGATGAGTTTGTATGGTTCAACGTAGTGGTTCCCAATGTCTCAGTCCACAATAATAAGGACATATCAGCCTCCTTGACTGACTATTTGACGAGTGAATGACAAACACATCGTTTGAATACAGCGACTAATTCCTTGTCCATTTTAGTTCATCTTTGTGGTTATTTAGCTGTAGTTGTCCCTCTCGTTTTCAACTTTTCAGATCAGCTCTCGATTAAAAGGTTACAGCAATTTGGTCCTTGTACCCTAGGCAATAGATTGTTACATAAGACGTTTAAGAGCTCTAGAAAAATAGTTTAAACTAATAATTTAAATTATAAATAATATAAAATTTTTATCTGTTATAATAAAAAGTTATAATATAAAGTTTTTAATGTTACAGCTTTAAAATTTAAATTGATAGTTTAAACTACTCTTTTAATCACCCTATTTTACTCTTCATCATCACTTCTCATGACATATCCACCCAATTCAAAAATGTATTTTTCTATAACAAATTATTCCACTTAGATTAAGAGTGGATTTTATATTTGTTTGGATTAATTACAAAAATTTCACCTAAACTATAGCCTTTATAACACTTTATTCCCTGAACTTCAAATTATAACATTTGTTCCCCCTAAAAGTATGAGCTGTTAACAAAAATGGCCATTTTATTATAATTTTAAAGGAAAATTGACAAATAATTTTAAAATTAAGTATATTTTCGCAATCTTAGTTATAAAAAACAAAAAAATTTAAAACTATAATAAAAATAAACTTTATTGATATTTAAAAAAATCAATTAAAAACATACTACCATCTCGATCCCTCTTTTTTCGACATACATAAATTTTCTTTAAAATTTTATTAACTTTTTTCATACTCAAAAAAGTATTTTGAAATTTTAAAATATATAAATACCAATAAAAACTTTAAAAATATGAAAGAAATTTTATTAGTACTGTTAGAGTTTTTTATTTTTGAAAATTTTGTGTTATATATTTTATTTATTGAAAATATTTATGTTATATTATTTTTCATTTTACTAATATACATAACTTCTAAAATTTTAAAATACTTTTTTAGGTGTGAAAAATAAAATTTTAAAGAAAATTTTGGTATATAAAAAAAAAGATTCTAATATTATAACGGTTTTAATTAATTTTTTGTTTGATTTTAATCATTAACAAAGACTATTTTTATTATAGTTTTAATGTTTGCGGTTATTTTATAACTAAAATTATCAAAATACTCATAACTTTATAATCATTTGTCAATTTTTCATTAATGTTACAAAAGGACCATTTTTGTTAACAATTCATACTTTAAAAGGAACAAATGTTACGATATGAAGTTTTAGAAAACAAAATGTTACAAAGATTATAATTCTTGGGGAAATTTTGTAATTAATTTTATTTGTTTTATCGATATTTTTATGAAAGGATCTAAAAAAATATAGTATATCAGGCACAGTTTGTTTGGCATATTTATTTATATTGGTAAAATTTAATGAATAGATTTGTGCACCGTCGGTAGAAATTAAAGAAGAAAACCAATAACAAACGCCGTGGGGCCCACTTGAATGTGTCCGCTTTATTTTCCTCTAGAAAATTGAATGTGTTAGTTGCACCACGTAAATCTCGTGCTATGAATGTGTAACAAACAAACAGTATATTGTTTGTGAAGTCACTGTCAACATAGGTGTTGTCTCCATTTCACCTAGATTAAGTTTGGAGAAATTAAAAAATCAAAAGAGGAAAAGAAGGACAAGCCATTTCATGGGTGGCAATTTAGGGGATATGTCAGAATTGTAGCTCCAAAAAACAGTGGCCATAATTTTGGTTGTTATTACTCTACCAAGGTCTCTTAATGAGCATTGTATGATAGAACATTAGTTGTTCGACTAACATTTAGATTTCACCAACTCTATTCCGGACCTCTTAATTACTATGTGTTTTTACAGCCAGATTTTAAAAACTCCAATACAAGAGTAGGTGTGAAATTAATCTAATGAGATTCTAAATTCAAAAGAATAAGAACAGATGTTGACCCACATATTAGCTTTTAATTCAATTCTATCTTGGTTGTGAAGTCTGGTAGCCTATTTATGATATATATAACTGTCATTATTAACAAGTGGAAAGACATGGTAATTAATTATATTGAAGAAATGATTATGGGTTCTCAAAAAGTAACTCCAATTGGAGAAAGCTTGAGTAAATTTGAAGTTCAATTAAAAGGATTAAAGGTTTGGCCCATTTACAATATGATATGAGATTGATAATTGAAACTTGTAAGCCACCAATTAATGAGTAATCAAAGGATCACTTGTCATTTATTCATCTATATAAACGAGTTTTTGCTATGATGAGAAGGAAAATATTAATTTTGATATGTAGTACTTTTATTATTGACTTACCACGTTTTATTTTAATGAGTGATTAAAGTGTATTATGTTCTTATTGCCTTCTAGAATTAACTCTTGTTATGTATTTTATAGGGGGAAAAAAAAAAGAAAAGAAGCACATTAGTGCTAATTAATTAAAATGAGTGATTAATGCTATGTACAACTAAATTTGTGTCCTCTTCATAATTCCTTCCTAAAGGACCAAAACGTTGATTGGGAAAAGCACTTTAACGGGAACTGTAGTTGGGAACCCCACAAAGATTGCTTTTAATCTAAACGTCGAAGAGACTCTAGAAGAACATTGACTCGTACAAAAGTGTTCAAACTTGGCTGCTGCATGCTCAATGGCACTATTTAATTTTATTCCAAATTATGGATTCCTGTCAACACTAAATAAGGAAAAAGAAGCTAGCTAGATCACATCAACATCATATTATATTAAAAAAATTTGATTAATATATGATGATTCACAATTATTATTTGTTTTTATCCTCTCATATTGGATGTCTCTACATCACAGACGTGAACTTCTAGGGACTGTAGCACTTGATTTTTGGAAGGATTGGTCTACATGCTCCACTATGAATTTGTCTCACTTGACCATGCGCATGAACATAAAAGTCCTAGTGTGCTTTTGTTTTTTTTTTTGTTTTTTGGATTGGAACTGCACTTATTTTCATGTCGGAAACAAGTTATGATGAATGTCAGGCAAGGGCGCATTAGCCTCTTACCGTTGCCGGAGATGTCAAAGAAATCAGCATCTTAATTGTTACATTTGGTTTGGTTTCTCTAATGTGGCACCCTAAATGTTATAACAACTACCTAACATTAATTCAAGTTTCAACCTGGTAAAGGGTTGAAAATAAATAGAGGGTGTTATTATTGTGCTAGGATCAACATCATGCTCAACTTAGCTGTATAATCCAGTGCCAAATAATCTTTTGTAAAAAGAATAATGTTGCCCATTTTTCCACGCAAAAACAAGTTAAAAAGTTTGAATAATTGCGTGAGATCTTTTTTTTTTTTTTAGTTTGCGGGTGTAGTATGGATGTAAAACCTTACAATTTTCTCCGGATTGGATACTATGTCTTGCATCCATAATCGTACAATTTCGAGTATGTTGGGTAGGAAAAAGGAAGTAGGATGGATGGATAGATTGGGAAGGGTGAAGGATGGAAAGGATGAAAATAAATACAAACCAATCCTGAATGTCATTTAGCATGGGAGAGGGAGAGCTGAAAAATCCGATAATAGTCATTCCTCTTACCGTGTTGAATTAGATGTATAAGTTGAACAAAGTGAAAGGATTCAATTTAATGATCTAGTTCTCTTCTTCCATCTCTTCTTTCTTACCCACCAAACACACTCTTGGCGTTTGTTTAGTAACTATGCGATTTGAATCATTTTTTATAGTTCTAATCATTTCTGCTACAATATTTTCTCTCATAAAATTCAAACAAAAAATTATTCAAAACCATTCATACTACACTCCTAAATAGATACCTAAATTATGTTTGGTAATTAGAGTGGAAGAAAATAGGAAAGAAAGTGGTACATAAAAAGTGGGTACATAATCTAGGTGAGGAAAATGGGAAAAAAGAGGAAGACTTTTTTTTTAGTTGTGTTTGGTATAGATTCTCTACTTTAATTTCTCCATATTGGGAGATATTAAAATTTTAATTTATTCTCTGCTATCAAACAATTATGAATATTCCTAAAATTTTTCCACTAATCTTCTCACCCCCTCACTTTTTTCCCTTCTGTCAAGATAGTTAGTCGAGTAACTTATAAAATTTCTTGGAGATAATCAAAGAAACCCGGTAACTCCTGTCATTTTGTAACCTACAAATAAAAACAAATAAATGAATATTTAGTAGCTCTTTAATTGGAATTTGGAATCATTTATGAAAAGTTTCCGAGATCGATCTTAATTTTTTTTTCAAAATAAATAATAAATGATGATAATTAATATTAACATCAAGCAAATAAAAAAAAATCCTCACTATTACAATTTATTAGTGACAACATTATTTGCAAAGACCAAAGTCGTCGCAAATAGTTAATAATTTACGATAACATGTCGTTGTAAATATGAGATTTGTATGTACCTTGAACTCGTTGTCGTTAAAACTATTTATGACGACATATCGTCGCATATTAGTACATGTAACATTTCATATCTACAACAAATTGTCATTGCAATAAATATTATACTGCCAAAACCAATTTGGTACAAGAAGATTAGGTGCCGCTACATAGGTATTTGCGACGACAAAGCCGTCGCAAATACTAATGGAATACAGCTAGCTTTGACCTGTGAGACACAATTTTTAAGAAGTAAAGTCATCACAAAATGTGACAAATTTAATTCTTCACAAAAAAAATGATGGTATATAAATTATTATTTATGATGCAATTTTTTAATTGTCGTCACAAAAAGTGGTTCCAAAATCCTCTTATTTAGATTAAATGAAACAGTGTTGTTTGGACACCCTTTTGCAACGACATTGTGATTTTTGTCATCACAAAAAACTTTGCATATAACCCAACATGAAGGCCCCTTTTCCTCCATTTTCTTCGATGTCCTTCTCCTTCTCCAACCGTTTCTTTCCGTTTCTCGATCTTCATTTACGTCAAATCCCACCTAAGCTGCCAAAAACACATAGATTCATGAGTTTTGTATTGTAGAAGCTCTTTTATCATACAATAATCATAGAAATCTCCCTAAATTGGAAAATCTCTAAAGTTTTTTTTCCTCGGTTGAGTTTTGGAGCTTTTTGCTTGTTTTTTAACCATTCACCATTGAATTTTTTGCTGCTATTTTCATTTTTCAAACCCCATTCTTAGTGGGTTTTGGATTGTGTAAGTTTTTAGTTTTTTGGTATTTAGATTTTTGGAATTGTGTTGTGAATTGGATTTTTGGTATTGTGAATATTTTAATTGCATTGTGAATTATTGTAGAATTATGAATTGTGAATATGATTGTTTTTGGAATTGTTTGATGTAGGATTGTTATTGAATTGGATTTTTAGGATTTTGATATTTGTAGAATGATGACTAGGATTGTGATTATTGTTTAGGATTGTGGATTGTGGTTGTGATTATGATTGTCTTTGAAATTGTGTGGTTATGGTTAAGTTAATTAGTAATAAGTTGTTTAAGTTAGTAGTTTGTGTTGAAAATAAAATTACGTTAGTATAATATAAAATTAATTTTAATGCATTATAGTAATTAAAATTAAAATAACCAATGCCGAAGTTAATAATAATAATAATAATAATTTAAATATCACATTCAAACATGTTATTACTAATTAAAAAAATCAAAATAAGGAAATGCAAATTTAAATTTAAAAATTAATGAACTAATTAATTAATTAATTATAAAGTAAAATAATATAATAAATTGTTATTATAAATTTAGGAACAATATTATAGTTTAATAATTATAATATTATTGTTTAAAAATTAATTAATTAATATATTATTTTAATTAATCGATTTGAAAAATAAATTAAATTTAAAATTATATGTTATTATAAATGGATGAATAATTATAATATTATTGTTTATAAAAATTAATAAATTAATTTTATTTAGAAACAATAAGAACAATAAAATTATCATACAATTTGATAAGATTGTATAAATTTTAACAAAATTGTATCATTTTTCGAAGATGGTTTGATTTGATATGTGACTTCATAGTCATAAAAACTACATACTTAGATATAATTTTGTATTTATATTTTGCATGTGTATGCATGAGTTTACCTTAGACGCGTTTAAGGATCGGTATATAGTAACACCGATGCTTGAATTATCTCATTTGAACAGTTTGGTAATGTAATTTATGTATTAGTCATTTAATTTCACTCATGCCTTTGGTAAAGGTTGCGATACATCTTCCTCTGTTTTCTAGGTGTGCACCTAATAGCACACTAAGAAACCTCACTATAAGAAAAACTACATTTACGATATATTATTTACAATATATAGTTTTTAACTGTCATTGACAAGTACATACAACGACATCTCCAACAAAGATGTCGTTAATAACATTTGAAATAATAATTAACAATATCTATATAGATGTCGTTTTAAAGATCTCCTTTTAACGACAATAGTTTACTGTCGTTAAATTATTTAACGACAAGTAGGAGATGTCGTTAAAGCCTAAAAAATTCCATGACATCCCTTATAGACGACATCTTGACCAATGTCGTCTATAAGGGGTGTCGTAGAATCTCCAAGGCTTTGACGACATCCCCTACTTGTCGTTAAATAATTTAACGACACTAAACTATTGTCGTTAAAAAGTGACCTTTAATATGATATCTATATAGATGTCGTTAATTATTGTTTCAAATGTCGTTAATGACATCTTTGCTTGAAATGTCATTGTATGTACTTTTCAACGACATTCAAAAATTATATATCGTAAATAATATGTCGTTAATGTAGTTTTTCTTGCTGTGCCTATAGGGAGATGCTGTCAAAATTTCTAAAGAAAAGGGGCATTATGGGATGAATAACACAATATGTAAATTACAATACTGAATGGGATAAGCCCTTTCCGTGTCAGTTGGAGTAAAGATGGTGTATAGAATTGCATGCATACATACATTGACATGACTGATTTTAATGAATATATCTGTTATTATTTATAGTTGAAATGTCTATTGACAAGAGTTGGATATATCTGAAGAACTAGTTGTTACATAAGTATTAGGGTGGGTTGTACACTTTTGTTAAGGTCGTAGAGAATTATGCAAATTCACCTACATAAATGACGATTATATTATTCTTTTCAAGTGTAAGTGGTTCAACACTCATCTAGAAAAGAAAAGAGTTCAACAATATAAAAATAAAATAAGCATCTTTGTTAAGGACTCATGATACGAGAATGAACCATTCATACTTGCATCTCAAGCAGAATAAGTGTTTTTTGTAAATGATTTGTTTAACGGTCTAAATTGGAAGTTGTTGAGCACTTTGGATATCAACATATATAGGATTTTCCAGAAGCGAATATAGACGACGTGATGGTAGTTCAAGATATGGAGTTTCCAAATGTTGAATTAGTAGTAGAACTACTAGAGATCGACACCTTGACTTGGAATTGACTTAAACTATCATCTAATGTTGTCACATCTGATGTTGATGCAATATTAAAAGGCAAGTCTCCCTAAGAAGATGATGACTTTGATTTGTAAGAAGAGGAAGATGAAACTTTAGATGAGTATGTTGAAGAGGAACATGATGACTCCAAAAATGATGATGACATTAATGATGGTAGTGACATTCAAGACATTAACAGTGACTTATAATATAAATTATGTATAGCAACCCTTGATTTTTATATACATGTCATTTTAATATCACAATTAAAAATGTGTTTATAATATTATATAATAAAACTAAATATGATATTAAACGTCTTTTTTTGGTCAAAAGGCGATCATGTTTAGATCAATTGCTACATGTGCTGGCTCTTCAAATGAAGCACAGCCTCCACTCGACCCATATAGAGTTTTGTCACACTGTCAGTTAGGTATGTTGTAACCGCATTGCAAATTTGTCAAGTTTATTCAGTCAACTAATTTTAATCTAAAATATTGAATGATTTTTACAACACTATATGCTGCACCTTGTCGAGGGAAGGCAAAGGATCATGAGATCACCACATATGTCAAGAAGCATAGAAAGATTCTGGTCAAATTGGATGTAGCTGGCTATACCTAGAAGGCGCTTGGGCGGTTCAACTCATGGTTTGAAAGTGTCATCGGCATTTTCACACGGGATGTATGTAAGCCGTTCCACGATGCTTAAAGAGATTTAAATGCCTAACATAAAAGTCTGAATCAATAAAACATGCTTGTATTCATTCAACTTTATTCTTATAGAACATAATTATTATATAACATAACAAAACTACTTATCATGATTTTGAATGTGTTATAGGATTGGTTTGTTCTTGGACAATATCCTTTGTTGTGTAGTTGATAGGGAGGCTTCCAAGTGCTACAAGGACTAGAAGAGCGACCTCCATGAACACTTTAAAGCACTTGGAGGATTAGCAGACAAGGCACACGTCAAAGCGAATGACCTCCCCTCCCCCCAGGAACTTTAGGAATCGAGAACACTAAGGTCGTTGCTACGGTAGGTTCATGTCTAAAAAATTTCAGGTAATTGTATATTTGCTAAGTTAGTTATTTACTATATATATTAATTTCAATATTGCTAATTCTAATAAATATTATAAATAGAAAAATTCAGCGACAAATAAAAACAATTATGACAATCAAAAATGGTAAAGTTTGCAGGGTCGGATATCCCTCTGCTAGCATCGCGACAAAAAAGTAAGTTTTTTTAATTACAATCAATTATAAAAGTTATCAAAGAGTATATCATTTTAACACATTCAAATCATTGGACAGGCCAACGCAGTGACCCAGCAGCCGATGTCTACCATAGACAACTGGGTATACATGCATCATCATAAGAAGACTTGGGTTAACCCCCAAACACAGTAGACTTTTGTAAGTATTTTAAGTTTTAATATTATCTTTTCTTATTCAAATTAGTCTATGTATTTATTTCATGTGTTTATTGTTATTTTGTATAGAATACGATAGACCAGGAGAGACAAACCTAGATGACACAGTCTGCTCTCCACCCGCACCTGCGGTTAACAATGAGGGAATTTGGGAGCAGGTCCTAGGTAGACATAAAAGACATAAGACTAGAGTAGGCCTCACACTCCCGTAGAGGATTTACTCTAGCGTTGGTTTATCCTATAGCTCCCAGTGGGACGGAATATCTTTGACGCTTATTAACCTACATGTGGAAGATTTTATGCAAAGATCGTCCGAATACAACATGAATGTGTACCACAACTAAAAGACGCTGATGGAGTTGATGGTTTGGTTGCTCCTTGGCTTCCAACCCCCACCTCTACTGACTCCTCCAACTTTTGTTCGTCCAGGTCCTCCGTCTCTTCCAAACATAGCTGACGACAACGATGATTGCACTAACGATGCTGCAAATTTTGGGGATTAGATTGTATTTTTTTCTTTGTTCAATATTTTGACATATTTGCTTTTCATTTTATTATTGAAACAATATATAATCAATTGTCTTTTTTATATTAATTTTTATTTTTATTATTATAATTTAATTATTTATATTTAAAATTAATAACAATTATTAAAAATATTAAAATTGTAATAAAAATTTTTAAAAATATTTTAAAATTTGGTAAAAAATTTCGTCACAAGAAATAAGAACAAAACATATCTGCGACAAAATTTTTGGAAAAAGTGGTTGTAAATAATGACGCCACATTAGTATCTGAATAAGAAATTTCGACGACATTATTTGAAATTGTTGTTGTTGAAAATGTCGGCCATGTCATGCCAACAACAATCTTGATGACATAATTGTGGTGACCTTTTTTTGTGACGGCTTATCATTGCTAATACAAATACAACATGTGTCATCGCAAATAAATTACTTACGACCAGTTTTTCAAGATGATATATTGGCGACGACATGTTGTCGCAAAAACTTTATTTGCAACGACTCTCTATCTTTTTGCGACAACTATCATTGCAAAAGACCTTATTTGTCATAGAGTAAATAGTTTGGTAGTTGGCTCATCCTAAATCTCCCATTTTGTAGGGGTGTTTATAGAATATGTCAATCTGTTCAATCTGATCTAACCGTTAGATCGTATTACATTATGAGAAACATAGACTAGTTTCGGGTTGGGATTTTCCTAATTCGATATTATGGATTGAGTATCTCCCAATTCATGTAATTCATGAATCTGAAATATATATTGTGTACTAGAATGCTAAACGCTAGCGCTATAAAAATGTTTTTTTTTTTTAGGGGGGGGGGGGGGGGGGGGGGGGGGGGGGGGGGGGGGGG
>CAMOHE010055113.1:62516-85007 GCA_946598075.1 Artocarpus hirsutus
CCCCCCCCCCCCCCCCCCCCCCCCCCCCCCCCCCCCCCCCGGCGGGGTAAGCCTGCGAAGAAGCAAGCTTATCCCCTCCGACTGGCAACCACTAGGTCTCCACATCTCTCCTAAACTTCCCTCAGTCTTCTGCCCAACTTATATGAGGCAAAAACTCGTCTCACGTACGGTTTGGAGGCCAAGCCCTATCATACATACATATATGTACAAAATTTTGATAAATATATAAACTTTTACTCTTATAGTAGTGTGTTTGAAGTTTATATGAATAAAACAAAAAAGCTAAGCCTAATTATAAAGACTAACATTATCGACTCATGACATTTACTCATGCCTAAAGTCTATATAAATTTGTTTGTTTAGTTTATCATCAAAACCTTGCATTCTATTGGGTTGTAAAATGTTGGATTTTTTTAAATTATGTAGTGTTATACTACTTTAATATTAATTGCTAGTTTTTTTTCATAAATTTAAAGGTTCAATCCATGAATCTGTAAAATTCATGGTTTTTGGATTAGATTAAGGGGTGTTCATGCTTTCAGACCCAATTTGAAATATACGGATTGAATTGCGGATTGACTCCTAATTTATATAATTCGATCAATGAATACCCCTATAATCTTGCATCAAGCTCCTTACTCTATCTCTTTAAAAAAAAAAGAAGATAAAAAAATTCCCAAGGATTTGGAATACAACAATAGTGAAAAATAGAGAAAGATTTGTAATAAAAATAACAAAAAGAAAACCTCTAAAAAAACACTAGGAGACAACAAGCAAAAAGCTAATGACACGAGGTTAAAATTAGTTGCAGAAACATTTCTAATAAAATCTAAAATGAAAATATCTAAAAAGAAGAAACAGAAACAGTAAGGAATGTCACTTTTTTGAAACTAATTGTAGAAAATATCAAGTTTTAAAATAATTTGAGGTAAATGTCAGATTTATTATTTGAATAATTTATCTACCTTTTTATTTATAGTGTAAATAATTTTTATTGACACAATAAATAAATTTATGGTGCAAATAATGTATTTATTTTATTATTATTTATATAGTAAATAAGTTGTTTATATCATAAATATGATATTTACTATAAATATTTTTAAAACATGATATTTACTCCAAAAACTTAAAGAAAATGTAACATTTCTCTCATTCTTCCCCTCTCCTCTGCGCCTCTGACGCAAAAACAAATCCGTAGTAGTTCTAGATCGATCTTGTCTCATTGTAACAAGAGATTAATGCCCGTGTAAAACCCGTTCCCTTGGCCGTTTCTGTAGGAACATTTGAGTTTACATTTCTTTTTCTTAAAAAATCTTCATGAATTCAGTTTTCCGTTACGTTGAATGGTATAATGGTACGTATACCACCAAAAAAGAGGCACGTAATTAATTTCTTTATACTGAAGTTGTATCACAAACGACACAGTTCAAGTGGCCGGTGGATTGTCGTCGCTTTGAAACGCAAAGAACTCAGAGATGCCATCCATAATTAGATCAGAAATTTTAGGTCCCACAAATGCGATACTTCCTAATTGTACCTAACTATTGTAAGTGTACATAACACTGCTATTTATGTTGAAGGTGTAAAATACCTCAGAGCAATTGAATTTTCTCATCAGAGAAAATATATATCTTCGCGTTTACTATGAGACACATTTTGACACAGATCAAGTTAAAAAAACCAGAGAAGCTTCCCCTTAATTAACTTTCTTAATTTTTTATAGATCTTTCTTTATAAATTTTTCCATTCTTAAATTGACAGAAGATCAAAAAAAAAAAAAAAAGGATACAATAATGTTATTGAAAAAAAAAAATCATCATTTTTATGCTCCGCTAACGATAGGTTATTCGTCTGGATTCTCCAATCGAATTTTCTAGTTTTCCTACATTGATCTCTTTTTTATTAAGAAAATTTTCTACTATTAGAAAGTACTCAACTAATCAAACATAATTTAAAAAAAAAAATTAAGAATACAGGCTGTTAGAGGGTTTTTTTTTTTCCTTTTACTTTTTTTTTTCCTTTTTTCTTTTTTTTTTTCTTTAAGAGTTAGAGGCCAATTTGGGTTCCTACTAATTAAGGCTGCTAAAAATGCAGAAATTACATATCTATTATATACTATATGATAAATATGAGTTCACTAGAATAGTATTCAAAAATTTAGTCATATTATATTGCCCTTTAGTGACTTTCTTATAATCTTATATAATAACTTTAATAAATGGGAGTTCCCTAAAACAGTATTTAAAAATTTGGTCAAGTTATTTTGTCATTTAGTGGCTTTCTTTTTATTTTTCATATTTACTTTAACTTTAACTTTTCTTTTTGCATTTTTCAAATCTAAAAGCTTATATTTTTTCTTATCATCATCTCAAATATTATTCTATTAAATGTAACCTTCATAACAACATTTTTTTATTCAAATTACAAATTACAACTCCTTACATTTTTTTATAAAATACCATAAAAAATAAGACTTTTAGTCATAATAATTTTTAACAAAACTTTCAGTCACAACAAAATATAGTAACTATGTGCAATTAGGCATAAATTTTGGTTTAATTTTTGTTGTGATTAAAACTTTTAGCCACGAGGTTTTATAATGAAAGTAACAAAACTATTGTTATAAATCTAAGATACCAAAATTAAAACTTAATTAACACTTTTAGATAACTAAAATATGCGTAAAAAACATGAGATTATTACAAGTGACACTCACACATAGGAGTTCCCTAAAATACTATTCAAAAATTTGGTTAACCTATTTTGTCTCTTTATGCCTTTTTTTTAACACCCTTTCTTTTCTTGTCTTATTCATTCTTCTTTTATTTCTAATTTTTTTTTAACTTTTTCCTTTTTCTTCTTCGTTTCCCTTCCTAAAATCATAATCTACCATTTTTTACAGCTTTCCTTTTATGATGTAAATTTGTGAAACAATTTTTTGTTCTTGCTTTACTCCTATTGAAATAATTTCTTTCATATGTGTCCATCTTAATTTTTTGGCTTTTTTTCTTTTTCGAGAACTCATATACTATTAAATTTCCTCGCTTGTTATTATTAAAATATTTTTCCAAATGTGTTTATAATAATTTTTTAACTTATACTTCATTTTTTTCAGTATAAAACATTATAAAAAATGATTCTTATAAAAATTTAAATAATAAAAAAGCAATTATAACTTTAACACACAGATTAAATTATAAAATTGCCTTTCCCGTGCCTCGCATGCGGCTCTTAACTAGAATTGTAAAAAAGGAGACTTCGAGTAAGCAGTACTGCATGTTAGTTGGCGAGGGAAATTATTTAACTCGGAAAAAAAAAATAAACAAAGGTCCGTTTCGTGAACTATTGAAAGATCATGGGGTTTAATCACCCGCGTGAATACAGGAAGCTCTTGTTCCCAAACTGACCCCATGAGCGTGACATACACATTGCAAGCACAAAGGCAAATTTTGGGCACCAAATTAAATGCAAACAGAAAAAGCAAAAAATTTAAAAATTAAAAAAAAAAAGGGAGAGAGAAGAATAATGAGAGAGAGAGAGAGCTTTTGTAATTTTAACGTTTCCATGAGGTAGGGCTTTTTGCATTTCTTGTGTTATTACTAATAGAGTAACCATAGGGCAAGGATACACACACACATGTATTGTGTTCCATGAGTGATTGAGGATATTGATGTCACTTGTCACCTTGCCACAGGGAAAGCAAAATTCGTATGAAGCTTTTCGGTTGGTAGAAGCATATATAGATCATCATGATTTCTATTTGGGAAAAGAGGGTGGCTAATGATTGATGAAATTTATTGTATCCAATAATATAATTTGTTATAAATGTAAGTTAGTGAAGCTCCTCAATAAAGGATTAGAGAGAGAATCGTAATTTAATTAGCAATTAATACTGTTATTTATTCAATCATTCCATTTTGCTCAACTTTCTGAGACATTTATAGAAGGTTTAACCCCATATGTAATATCCGTTAGTCTTTAAAACTACAGGATCTTTATTTATTAAAACAAAATATCGTGCCCAAACCTTTTGCTTATCACAGTACAGTACTATTGAAAGAGAGGTAATCAACATTTGGAGGCTAATTCATCTATATATATATATATATATAATTAAATATACACATAGTTGTACACATACGGAAATAATATGATCAAGAACTTGGGGAAAAACTCTGATTGGATGGAGAAACGTTTAAAAACCATATAAAAAGACAAATTTAATTCATTTCTAATTTATAATTGATTTTTTTATAAACTACAAGTTTTTTGCAACTTCCTCGTTTGAGCGAGCTATCATATTATAGAACTGGAAAAAAAAAAGGCTATTAATCAAAGCCTATTAGACCTAGGCGGTACTTGTGCCCACGGTAACACACTCCGGATCTTGCATATCCATGTTGTTGCAACTTATATTGCATGAATTTGTCTTATATGTTCTCTCAATGATGAGCTTCCAATGAGGAAAATCAGTCAGATATACATATATAAAATGAAAACAACTTTAACTTTGTCATCTATTTGGATTTCGCAATAGATAACTAAGGGCTGATGAATTCTATTATTGTCGTTCCATGTTTGGTGGCGCAATAGAATAAATGTCTGAAATTATAAATATTGAATTTTAAAACCCAATATTGCAAAAAATAATAATTCTGCCTTGGATTAATGTTATCTTTGAGACTTTGAACATTGTTCATAAGGTCCTTTCAAGTGTGAGGAGAAAAAAAAAAAGGACAAGTTTGGTAAGAAAATAAAGAATGTCGTTAAGTTATTCAGAATGATTTATTCACAACCGGTACCGTGCATATGAGAGAATCAGCCTTTATTTACTTTTGTTGTTGGTGGGAGGAGATTTGACTTGATCGATTGTAAGTATATAAAGCTGAGAAAAAAATAAATCGAGGGAAAGAATCAAAAAGAAAAAAGAGGGTAAATACACAAAGTTTCTCGCTTTATCATCTCTCTCTTTCAATAATTTTAAGTTGTCATGGTGTAAAATGTAGCTATTGGCATGACATCAGAGTAAAGGCAATAAGTCCACTGGTCAAATTAAATAACTACTAGAAAAAAGAAAATAATTTGGTCCACAACAATTGAGAAAACGTTTGCAATACAATAAGCAAGTAATAATTTATTATGTTACGTAATACGCATTGGAATGTGCACAAATTTATGTATTGTCTATGTTAGTTGCTTCTAACATGTCTTTTAATTTATATCTCAATAAAGTACAATGATATATCTTTTGATTTCCCATAGTTAAGCAATTTCTTGGCAGCCAAACTGCAAGGTAACCTTGTTCTTCTAATCCTAATTAAGCAGTGGTCCAGACCAAAAACATACCAATGAAGAAAAAAATTGCAAGTCGATAATGATTATTTTGGCCATTTAATTAATTTATTTGTTCACATATATGGGGGGTGTCACGTGGTGGTCCAACTGAAAAGTTCCAACTTAGCACCTTCCTAACTTATTAATATCCATGTATCTTTTTTGTAATTAATAATTAATTAACAAAAAGATATACACATATATATATTAAAATTAATTAAAAGGAAAAAAAGAGAAAATAAAAAAATACAAACAGACAAAAAAAAAAAGAAAAAAAGGATTTTTTGAGCCATTTTGTGGAACCCAGCAGCCAAGATCTGTGGGGACATATCAAGCTTTTTACAAACTTTGAGAGAAGCATATGAGCATCATCAATTATTATAAGTTGATAAAGATTCAAAAGGCTAGTGATGTCTATGGTGGATCCAACCCATATGAGACTGTTCCTAACCATAATCATAATTGTCCTCTTTTGCTTATAGATTGATCAAAAACTTTCTTCACGCTCCACTCCACACACATTTTCCAACTTCCCCACCTCCCCTTTTCTCTCATAAAATACACATACTTTGTGTCTGTTGGGGAAAATTTTATTTTTCTTTTATTCCCATCTTTTTATTTTTCCTGATGTTTTTAGCTTTCTCTTCTTTTAAAACAAACTCTCTCTCTCTCTCTCTTAGTCACCCCTCAATGATTAAGTGGAGGTAGGAACATATTCCATGAGAAATGATTCCTTAGAAATTTCTAATTTTGTTTAGTACATAAAGTACTGTGTGTGGAGTTTCATTTGAGAAAACATTTGGTCAAGACTTGCTCTTGATCATGAGATCATGACCCAATCAGTTAAAAATTCCAAGGATATTGAGAAGATTCAAAAGATATGCATATTCGACAGACTGGCTCTCCTTGCATTCAGATTTGATGAGCTAAAAAAAAAACGTTAAAAGGGACTAATACATACACCGTATGGCAGTCTATATTGTGTTTAAGTCCTTTAGTTATGATGCAGGTAATGTGCAAGGGATATGTGTAGATTTGGCTACTTGTACCAAATTAGCAAGCCAATTAATGATGAATTATATCTCCTGATTTCATCACACTCTCTCACTTGAGACAGCTAAAATAATGTGTTTGATCTCATTGCTAACAATCATTAACATATCAAATCTCCATCAGACGGTCATGATTTGTGATGAAAGTTGCCACTGTATCAAAATGGAAGAAAGGAAAGGACCTTGACATTCTACCAAATTAGAAAACTATATTTAGTTATATGAAGGTGACTTGTAACAAAAAATTAATTATTGTTATTGTAATTGAAAAGGGATAGTTGATCTAAAAATGACCCTGGTTTAAGAGGAGATTAAAGTAAAAGGTAGAGGACCCCATTTCACCTAATGCCGCTAGATACAAGATAAATCCATAAGCTAAGAAACAAAACTTACATCATTAGAGTAGTTACATGCCACTAATCTATGTTCATTTGTAGAAATGTCTAGTTAGTTAACCAAGTTGCCTCAACCAATAAAACATAGAGAGTTTGAGTCCAAATTTGCATTCAACACATGATGCAAGAAGTGACAAAACCAACTCAAATACTATTGTTCGATTGATGCAATGGATGTTTATGTGCACCACAACCTGGGATTGGGTGGCAATGTCAACTTTCTTCTCTAAATCTTAATTTACCAAAAATTAAACAATAATCAATTCGTAAATAAGTACGTTTTTAGGGAAAAAAGATATTACTACCACTATCAGTCCCATAACTATGAACATTGTGTCATTTTGATCCCTCAATTTTTTTTTTGATTAATTACTCCCTGACATTTACTGTTATTATGTGATAAACATGATCATTTCTATTAAACTTCACAAAATCATTGTTAATTTTTTAAAAAAGGGTTCAGGTATCAAAGTGTTACAATACTTGTAATTTGTTAATCTGTTACATTATTTTCTTTTAAAAGAATTTGCCTTATGTTTACCAAAATGATTTAAACTCATGAGTTTAAACCACCTACAATATAAAGCTCTTACATGATATAATACTCTTAAGCTCATTTGCCAAACACCCTATTGAACAATTCTATTGAAATTTTCTGTTCACTCCTATAAACTAATCCGCCAATCATAATCTAAGAGATATAATACCGGAATAGGTAGCTTGCTTGGATTTTAGTATAGGATCGTCTTGGATCCACTAGGCCTACGCAATCAAAATGTAAGATGAGATGCTTTAATTGGGCCTTGCAAGATTACAAGATGCCAAGACATCACAACTGACACCTAATACCAATTGTCTCTGGTACATTACTTGAGCATCGCTGGTGTCTACTGCCTTGTTACTTACTTGAGCATCGCTGGTGTCTACTGCCTTGTTACTTACTTGAGCATCGCTGGTGTCTACTGCCTTGTTACACCGCAAGAAACAAAAATGCAAGCGTCATATAATTGAATACATGTGAGCTCTCTGCGATTCTGTGTATTATTAAGGTTCTAGACTAGACACAATCGGTGAGAATAAATATACTGCACTGGTTATATTTTTCACCACTAGCGATTGTTACTACAATCAAATAAAACGCGTAACATTTGAGACCCACATTATTTTTGTTTTTGTACGACATATACATTTTCTAAGGATATTATTTTCTTTTCTTTTCTTTTCTTTTCTTTTTTCTTTTAATGTTTAGTTTAGCAATTTCATTTATCCCAACTGCGGTTGAAGTCAAAATTAATAGGAGTTCAGCCTTACCGTGGCCCACTCCCATAGGATTTTTTTTTTCTTTAGTTTATCCAATAGCCTCATTAAGGTTGTGCTAATATTTCCTTTCCAGCCCTGCATGGAATGGTTATGGTGGTTTTATTCCTCTCTAAATTCATACTACTTGACATCAACACCTTTACCATTATTTCAAATCAGTGTTGTTGATTTACGTGGGTCCCATCGTCTTATAACAATGAATGACATAGATCTTACAGAACTCGCACTACTCACGAACGTACTTTAGCATCTCCGTTAAAAACCATGCACTACATCATGCTTGAGCATTGCATGCATTATTGTTACCTGGCTCAACGATGAAGGGAGAAACATGAGGTGGGCTCCACATGTTAGGGTCCCATATACCCTGTGTATTTGGTTGAGCACTGCATGTAACCATGATCCATGGTTAAATCCAGAAGCTTTTTTCACAGCGTTTACAACATAGTTTTAATTATGTCATTTCAACTGCTATAATATAAAGCTCTTATATGCTACCGTATAAAGCAAAAATAAGCGTAACTCACATGCTGTAGTAAATTAGTGATAATTGTGTTGTCAAATACAATCTTGATTGTGTGCTCAAGGGCAAGTCATATCATTATTGATATTCTTCTCTTTTTGCTTTGGGCTTTCAAGAATCAGTATGTATATTTTTTTTTATAAACACCGATTCAGACGTTAGCTAGGACGTCATCCCAATGGCAGATTTTTGAAAAGCCAATAACTCACGAGGGCGTTGAAAAAGTGATTGATTGAGTGCTACAGTTTCCATGGTTTTTAGTTGCTTGTCGTTGCATCTCATATCTCTCTTTACCACAGGTCTAATATTTTGGGACAGAATCATGCAAAGACAGAAAAGAACACGATATTGGCAGTGTTGTGTGAAATTCATGAAACATTTGGAAAGGAAATATCAAGCTATATATTGCTTTATAGCCCTGACACATATCATGTATATCCAACGTTTTGGCACTTATCCAAAAGGTATCTCATTAGGCTAACAACAAGCAAGTTTCCTTGAACCAAAAAAAAAAAAAAAAACCACAACAACATGCAAGTTAATTCTGTCCAAAAGATTGAAAAAAAAAAAAAAACCGACAAAGCAAGTTGATGAAAAAGAAAAATGAAGGGAGATTCGAAACATTTGGAAATAAGGAGATTCTTTCTCGTTGGGACGAGGAATTAAGAAAGCATTTTAAGCCCTTTGCTTGTTAAGGGAAATAAACGGAGAAATAAAGATAAATAGAGTAGTGCTAGAAATTTCAACTTTTTGATACTATTTTACGTGTTAGAAGATTGTCATTTTATATATATATATATATATACAACGTCCTAATGTTCATTGATGTGATAATTTTTTTTAAAAGATAAATGTCACATATCGATATAAGGGTCATTAACATGATTTTAAAGAAGAAAGTGCTCTTCGTGGAAATTTTCCACATAAATATACTAATCTAGTATTCTTCTTCGTGACAATTTCCTAGAATGTGCTATACATCCTCTTGATTTCTCTGCATGCATGGTGCTTGGAACGCTCAGCGTGTGATCTTTCTTCGAATGTTCTTGTAATATACCAATCTCTTAATTTATGAGTCTTAATAAGTTTAAATAATTCTCAAAGAGGGACAAGATTCTTATTCCATTTCTCCTCCGCGTACTTGTACTCGTGAGAGAATCTTATAATTCAAGACAGTACATTGTATAATAAATATGAGATTTTTTGAATATAAAGGGTTAATATATTTTAATGGATTGTTTATTAATTAGTTTTAGAATTTTATGCAACATTTTTTTGGTACGGAACTCTAATTATGCAACAGCCGTCTAACAAAATGTTTAAAGCATATAAAAAGCAAAACAAGGACATTATCTTGTTGTCTCCTGTCCTGTACTCATAAAATAAAATTAAAGGTACAAAATGAAAAAAAAATAATAATAAAAGCAGGAATATATATAATCATGGCTACATTACCATTGACAATTTTTGGCCCTCCCCACCAGCCCCTTAATTTAAGGAAAAGTTCTTCATATCAAACAATCAATTGGGTTCTGGCTAGAATCTGAAAGTTGAAAACCAATTACAATGAAGCAAAAGTTCAAAGCTAGCAATTTCTAGAAAAGGTGAAGGGGAAAAAAAAAAAAAAGAAAAAAGAAAGCCCCTCTACACATACTTCTGACATTTTCACATTCAATCAACATGCATGCTTTTTTTTTTTTCGTGTCTTTTTGCTTGCTGAATATATACTCAATCAAATGCTTGTTTGTGTTCAATAGTCTAATATAGATAATGCTATTTTCATCATTTTTTTTTTTGTTTTCTGAAAAAGTTAGCCTGAGATATGATCTAAAAGGGGAGTGGCTCTTTCATTTTCATAATTTCAGTTGGGACAACTCAGCCTCAGAGAATAGCATCCTTCTTCACAAACTTTCTTTCTCTTTTTCACACACAAACGCACATGATTTGTTTGTGTAGTGTGGGCCTGTAAAATGAAGAGGGCTCAGCTATAACTGCAGAGATAACTGCAGAATCTTTTCTGAATTAACATGAGGCGATGACTTTCAAACAAAAACATATAAAGGTGGTAATGTATTGTTCTTTTGCACAGTCTTAGAAATGGTCACGAAGTTACAGATATAAAGATCCACTTTGATTGTTATTTTTTTTTCTCTTTTTTTGCAAGCTTGAAGTTTCCTGTGAGTGTTGTCTAAGTTAAATTGGAAATTGTAACGACTTGTAACCATCGATTGTACGTACATTGCCCAAGAAGACACGTAGCAATGTAACAAAAGGAAATTAGTGAGATTACAAGAAAATTAGCCCAAAGAAAACATACTATCAAAATAATTATATTTTTCAACTGCAATTTTTTATAGGATCTTTGTTTAATCATAGTTGCATAATATCACTTGTCTACTTTTGTGTAATTTCTATATGAAATCAAGTTTGCAAATAAGTACTATGTCACGTTATGAGCTCATTTGGTGAGCAACCAATAAACTTTTTTTTTTCTCTCTTCAAAAAGAGAAACTTTTATTTTTTCACTTCTGGAATAAAAGGGAGACCTTATGGTCAACAAACTTGGAAGATGCTTTGACGTGTTTGGGTTTCATTATATGAATGGGATTTCCCAGATCCGAATTCCTTTGAAGTTAGGATCATGATCCACTACACCACATGGTCTTAAAGTCACAATATCACCTCAACTTTAAAGATTGCTGGTGACGACCATATATAACAATTCTAAGCAACAGAAGCCGGCCTTATGTGGCAGATTATTATTGAAATAAAAAAAAAAAAAAAACTCAAATGTTGTAATGACGACAATTTGGCCTGCTTAGAGCACTTTTCATTTTTTGTTCTTTTCTTTTTCATTCTTGTAAGAACATTGGACAATGCAGAATTTCCCTGCTTAATTAAAAAAATGAAGACAAAAGAATTAGCATCCTCACGCCTATCTAAACAACTACCTAACCATTTGGACCAGAAAAATGAAAAACATTGGACAATGCGGAATTTCCCTGCTTAATTAAAAATACGAAGACAAAAGAATTAGCATCCTCACGCCTATAGCTAGACAACTACCTAACGATTTGGACCAGCCTTTTCAATTCAAGGGTCTAAATTAAAACTCTTGTTAAAATAATAATAACAACAACAATAATAATAATAATAATCATCGACGTCGTCGTTGTCCTCGTCATATAGACACAGGGATCTGCACTAATCTTTTCAGGGCCCTCCAACAAAAGTATACCGTTTATCACTGATTCTTAACATTAAAATATGAGTTGGGCCTAATTTTAGGTCAACGGATTTTGTGGTGTCACCTCAATGACTAGTTGCTAGTCCATTTTGTTGGAAAACGAGTTGCTTCACTTGACAAAGAAGTAATTCTAGCATGGAAAAATCATTTTCGTCTGTTTAGGATAAAATCTTATTCCTTAAAAAACAATGTGATCCGATCTAATTTATAGTATATTTTTTAAATTAAGACATAATGTTTTATAAATAGCAGAATTTTAACCTATAACGTTAAATAAGAGTGCCCTCTATTTTATGCATTTTCTAATGTCTTGAACTTTAAAATTTACATTTCATTAAAAACAAAATTAAAGATCCCTTTGCAATAGTTTGAATCAAAAATCAGTTTGGCTATAACATTTTTCTCATAAAACTTAAATTCATATCAGTATTTTCAGTTCAAAACTTTTTATTCGAACCATGTTTTCACATATGCCTCTTAAATATTATCTTAACTTTGATTTTGCCTTGATATATTTCTTACCGACATTTTTAAATTTTAAACCACGAAATTTGGCGTAAAAAGAGTTTGTTGAGCATGTGAAGCCCATGCGGTTTTCTTTTCTTGCTTTTTTTTTTTCCTTTTTTTTTTGAATATTGGGCCAAGCGGTGCCTTATTCTATATTCTATTATACCACATAACAATGACTTAAAAAAATAATTAACAACATTTTATTAGTGGGAACGAAAAACCTAAAATCAGCTCGACTCAGATGTGTCGGATGGACCGACCCATTTCCTTACACGCTAGGGTCGGGCTCAATACTAGCCCTAAGACGCTTGTAACAAGCCGGTTATTTTGGCTCGACTTACATTTGCTATTCTACATCATGTGGAGTCCAGAGCTATAAACATTGAGAGTATGATGGGCATAACATATGAGATTTGATCTTGTAATTTTTTTTTATTAAAATGAAATTTTAGAAGGGCTAAAAGCGGATTTACTGTTCGAATTAAAAGTGAAAGACTTTAACTTCAAGTGTGCTTATTTGTTTGTTGTTCTTTGATTTTACTGCGGTGGGTGACAAATTAAAAAAAAAAATATGACGTGTAATTATTGACTGAAGCTAAATTAGAACAAGAAGATTTTCTAGGATTGATTCTGTTGCCACTTGCCATCACTGTTGAACAAGTAAACTGTGTAATAATAGTGTTTTGCATGCCTTTAAAAGATTGTATCAAAGTTTACGGAAAGTGTTTTCTGCTTTTTGTTACATTATTTTATTCCTCATTATGAGGCCGTAGAACTTATAAACCATCTTCTTTAAATCTTCTCAAGTAGTATGAGACGTTTGTGGAGTAAGCACATACACATACACGCGTGAATATATTATGTGTAAATATCTTCAATGTAAGCACATGTATATACACGCGTGAATATATTATGTGTAAATATCTTTAATGTAATCTAAATATCTTTAATCTTTAATGTAATCCATGGAAAATATTTATATGCTTATGAGAATAGTTTATATTAAACCATCCATGACAACATTAAAAAAAAAAAAAAGAAAAATTTCAAGACGTCATTTCATTTTTCAATATATAAGAGATGACGACCAGAGTAGGTACGTTCCTAATAGAGAAACAATATACCTAACAAACATGAGATGAGATGCTGTATGTATATCTAAACTACAATGGTCATTTATTTATATCCAGTTCACATTTTGCACATATTAGGCGGGGTTGTCTTCTTTTATTGTCTTTTGTTCTTCCGCTTGGGCTTGGCTACCTAAATAAGTCATTCTATAATAGGGGAAAACAAGTACAATTGTACATATAATACGAAGGAAAACAGTAATGTGGATACAAAAGTAATAGTCGGATAAGAGGTACACATTCAGTATACATTCTGTCATTTTAAGGCGGATGTTATGACAAGGTCTTTTGAATAACAAAAACTTGCAGAAAGAAACTTCTCCTGTAAATATTACATAAAAAAATTCTAAATATCAAAAAATAGCATTAACAGTTTTTATACCAGGTTAACTATTAGCTTTAAGCCAGCGCCCGTCTTTGTGGCTTAGGTAGTCTAACGTGTTACCAATATCAACCAGTCGTGTTACTGAATGTATCTCATCATGTTATTGGAAGTATTTGAGAAAATTACAAGATATGCTACACTTTTAAAAGTTGTGCTTATTCATGTCATATTATGGTTCATATCACTTGTTAAGTTGTACCACAAATAAACATGTATGATATATATAAAAAGTAAATATTAAAAAATAACATTTATGAAAATTCTTTGAGGTACTAGGCTTACGTCCATTGTGAAGCCCTTGCCAAGGGAGGTCGAGTCGCAATAATATCCCTCGCACGGGAGATCTCATTGCGCGCCACTGCTCGGGGGAGATCCATCAATTATGCCTTTGCACAAAGATCGGCTTGCACAAGGGATGTCCCACCATTACGCTGCTGATTGTGCACAATTGCCCTAGTTCTTGAGCGCCATTGTTGTGATTGATGCGAGGAGAGAGATTATAAAGGAAAAAGAGATTAGATGTAATTAAAAACCATAGGAAAAAGAAATGTCTGCAGAAATCTATACTTTAAAAAAAAAAAAGAAAAAAAGAAATGCAACGTTACTCGAGGTAAGAACGTCTCAAAAGAGCTTACCTTTGGAATTATGCCACTAGACATTGGTGTTTTGGATTTACGTCCCTTTGCAAGGCAAAGGTTATGAACAATGTACGCGTTATCGAACTTTCCGCGCTAGTGAAAAGGACAATCATGTCACCACCAATAATCTACTAGATGCTGGAGAAAGGTGATCTCCAGGAAGTAATCTGCTAGATTATTTTTTATAACCTACTAGATTATGTTTTATTTTTCAAGCTTCGGAGACAACAGAGAATAATCTGATTGATTTTTTTAAAATATTTTCAACATAGAAGGTCGACCTCTTCACACTCTGATTGGTGGAGACTGAGTAATATGCAAATTGCCTCTTCATCAAGTGGCTTGCAGTCTCAGTTTTGCTAGTGCTGCTCGCCAGAAAGAAATCCACCAGATTATTTTTCATTGTTGGTACATATAGCTAACCTCGTTTTTTATGTTCATTCTTATTTGTTTCCTCCATTTTCTCCCCAACAATATGACAATAGTATCATAAATAAAGTTTGGAATTTATAAATTTTACCGTGTACACCTACTGACAGCTATCACGGCGACAAAGTTTTTGTTACACAACACTTTTTCAAGGATAATTTTTGAGAAACCGCCATTGAATACGCTTGCAAAAAGCTTATCATGGAAATTTTCAAAAAACAATCAAGGTAATATAAGTTTCGCAAACATCATTGTGAAACACAATTTTAAAACACCCGCGAAATAATAACTTTTGTTTTTCAGAAATTCTTATGCAAAAATTTAATGACCATTTTCTTAAAAACCATTGGTAAAATCAACAATCAATTTGAAATTTACAGAAATAGTTTTATCGAATGCAAAAAATATTCTCTTCATTAAGTTAAAAACTATTGAAAACTGAAATATTTTCCCTTAATTTATCCTTTGTAGCAAAAAAAAAGTTATCGATTATAATGCGATAGGGACATGAATATATCAGTTAAATTTCAAGTTCTTCAATTATAGTTTCAAGACCAAAGCTGTTTAAAAAGCAAAATTCAAAGAATGCTACGTTAAAATTAGAAAAAAGTTTAGGGACTAAAGTAATGCAATACTAATTATTCTGAAGGTAAAGAGTGCTAAATTGCTTAAAAGGTAAGAATATCTTATTATATAATTTAAATTAGGGCATAAAATGAAATCGTACTAACCTCCAGCCATTGTTAATTCAAACAGAATAAAAGCTTCTTTTAGCCTTGAGTCTTCTAGTTTGTTCCCCTTATGAGCTCTTCTTGATGGAAAACATAGGCAAAAATATACTTTTTTCTAGTGGTTGGGCTAAGCTAGGAATCCTCACGTATTTATAAGCGTCTATCATTTCTTCCCATCAAGGAGTGGGTTTAATAGTAGGTAACATATATCCTAAACTGATCAGTATTTTGAGACCCCACAATCTCCTATCAGAAATATGACAGTCACTATATCACCCACTAAATTTAAAAGTCAAATAATTGAATAACTAAATACTTAAATTGGTATGATAAGTGGAGCACTTTATTGGAAATTACATGGAATTTTAGAGATTCTCCTACTTGGCCTACAAGTCAAAAATTAGCTTAAAGAATGATGATATTAAATCAATTAGATGCTTATAGGCAACTGTACAAACTAAAAGATAGTGTGAATTTTATTCAAACGAAAATATCAATGCATGAATTATGGTGGTCATATTTTTTCCTAATGAACATTTCCTTCCATGTATCACTAACATGACACTTTCCAACGAGTACTATATCACTTAATGAAGGAACTTCCTATAAGTCATTCATGTTCCTACTTATATAATCCCAATAGATTAAATAGAATAAACTTATGTGCACAAACTAAATAAAAATTTCTTCACCAATTGAAATAACTAAACAAGTTCTTACAAAAGTTAGAGAATAAAAATAGTAACAAATGTAGGTCAACTAGTAAGTCCCATGCTAATTAAATTATATTTTTACAACTTAGCTAGTAATCCTTAGTCATATGAGCTGTAACTATGAGGTCGGTCCTCACATAAATAATGACCATTTCATGCTTCTTAATATGATCTCCAATGACCAAATACTTTATGTCGTTACGCTTGTTTTGGCTTTCACTCTTATTGCTTTTAGAAAAGAAAATCGCAGCTGAGTTATAACAGTAGCTCTTTAAGGACCTTGCTATAGAATTGACAATTTTCAATCATGTGATGAAATTCCTTAACCATAATGCTTGTGATGTGGCTTTATAGCAACTAATGAACTTTGCTTCCATATTAGATGACGCAATGATCATCTGCTTAGTGCTTCCCCAAGATTCAACACCTATATCAAGAAGGAAAATATATCCTAAATTAGATTCTCTTGTGTCTATGCATTCTAAAAAATCTGAGTCCTAATATTCAGTCACTTCAAGATTATTGATATAGCTATATGTAAGCCTGTAATCTTTAGTTCCCTACAAATAGTTCATCATATTTTTAGCAGGCTTCTAATGTTCCATTCCAGGATCGCTTTGATATCTACCCAATATGCCCAATACATATGTTAGGTCTAATGCAAACTTGTGCATACATTAGACTGTCTATAAAGGAAGCATAAGGTATAGCCTTCATTTGTTCTCGTTCCAAGTCATTTTGTGGGCATTGACTTTGTGTGAATTTGTCCTTTTGAATAATTGGTGCTAAAATAGGTGCACAATCCTTCATTCTAAAATCTTTCCAAAACCTTTTCAATGTAGGCTTTCTAAGACAATCCTAATATCCTAAATCTCTATGAATCTCTATGCTAAGTACATAATAAGCTTCATCCATATCCTTTGTATCAAAAGTTTGCACAAGCAAACATTTTGTGTTTTGCAACAAACCTAAGTCATAACTAGCAAGCAAAATATCATTTATATATAGGACTACGAAAACATCTTTGATCCAACTAATCTTAAAGTATATACATTGATCAATGATTATTTTAGTAAAACTAAATGAAGTAATAACATTGTGAAACTTCAAGTACTATTGATGGCAAGCTTGTTTTAATTCATATATAGATTTCTTTAATTTGCAAGCCAAATGACTATTTCCGTTGTCACTAAATCTTTCAGGCTGTTTCATAACACCTTTTCTTCAAGATTACAATTTCGAAACATTGTTTTCACGTCCATTTGATGTAACTCCATATCCAAATGAGCTTTTAAAGCCATAATGATTCTAAAAAATCCTTCTTAAAAAATGGAGAAGATGTTTTATCATAATCAATGTCCTCCCTTTGAATGAAACCCTTAGCTACAAGTCTAGCTATATCATTATATGTTACCAAATGCATTCTTTTTGGTCTTATAAACCCATTTACAGCCCATGGTTGAATGATCAGCAAGCAACTCAACAAGATTCTAGACCTAATTTTTAGCCATAGATTCCATCTCTTCCTTCATGGCATTATACCAAAGCACAAAGTTTTATCCACTCATGGTTTGTAAAAAGAAGCTTAGAGCATTATCAAGTCTAACCAAGTTAGACTCTTGAAAGTCGGTAAAAATTGTAGATTTTCTTACTTTGGAGGATCTTCTTAATTCTATTGTCTTATTCTCATCTTTCAGAGTTTAAGTTACAGGCTCTACTTATTCTACATTGAGTGGTAGTTGTTCAATCATTTGCTTCTCATTTATTTCTAAAGTATTTCCTTGGTAGGAAATTGTTATATTTTCTTGAGGAGAACATTCTTCATGAAGTTCAATGTTTCAAAGAAACTTACTCCAACTCAATTCATGGTCCTATAAAAATTTTGCATTTTTGGCTTCAAGAATTCTTATGGAGTGTGAAGGACAATAGAACCTATATCCTTTGGAGTTCATTGGATAGCCTATGAAATAATTACTAACTGTTTTTGGGTCCAATTTCTTTAATTGAGGATTATACTCAACTAGCAACCTCTATGTTTAAATGGTTTAAGCTTGGTTACTAACCATTCCAAAGTTCAAAAGGTGTTTTTGGAACTACTTTAGAAGGAACCCTATTTAAAGTATAATTGATTTTTAAGGTTTCACTCCAAAAGTATAAGAGAAGACTTGAATTGCTTATTATACTCCTCATCATGTCCATTAAATTTTTATTTCTTTTTTCAAAAAAATCATTTTGTTGTGGCATACTTGGCATATATTGTGTAAAAATGCATTTTTCTTAGAGAAACTTAGCAAATGGACTAGGCATTTGACCCTTTTTAGTTAACCTGCGATAATATTCTCCATCCTTATCTGATCAAACAATTTTGATGTTTTGTTTCTTTTGATTCTCTACTTTTATTTTGTAAATCATAAAGACATTTAGTGCCTCATCTTTATGATTATAATTTGGGATACATGTATCTTGTACGGTCATCTATAAATGAGATGAAATATCTCTAACAATTCAAACAAGGAGAATATGTTCAACCTATATCTATATAGAAGACCTCAAGAATCTCAAAATTCCTCTTGCCATCCTTAGAATTTTTGTTAGTCTGTTTTTCCTTAATGCAGTTTATACGAGTTCCAAAATCGGTGAATCAAGAGTTTGTAAAACTTTATCATTAACCAATCTTCTAATTCACTCTATGGAGATAAGTCCTAGTTTCCAATGCCATAGTTTAGAGGAATGTTCATTAATAATACACCATTTTGTGCCATCATCAATCTGTGTAGTCAAAGGCTACATTCATATGTGGGATCCAATCTAAATTTATATAGACCATCAACTAGAATACCATTGCCAACAAAAGTACTATTCGTAAACAAAGAAAAATTTATATGTTCAAATACAAACTTAGAACCCAAACGTATTAGTCTTGCAACAAAAACCAAATTTCTAGAAAATGACAAAAGATTAAAAAGTGATTTCTAATCTCAACGAAATCCAATTTTAAGAATTAATCTAAATGTTCCCACAGCCTCAACCTTCAAATGCATTTGATTGCCTTGTATAGATGCTTTTCCCACAAACGTATTTTTGCTTTTGTATATTATGTATAAAATGAGATTCATAATATACAAAAGCAAAAAAGGTCCATTTATTTTCGAGCGATCTCTTGAACTTCAGGTAACCCTTTTTTACTTATTGCCATTTTTCCATTTTGGCATCTTGCTCTACGTTCCTTTAAGACTAGCCTTAGGTTTCTTGTCATTTGCCTCATCACAAGTTGCTAGATTAGCTGTCTCTAACTTCTTATGCTTAAGTATCTCCTCCTCCTAAACACACATAATCAGGAGTTTATTAATGGTCCATCTTTTCTTATGTATGTTGTATGAGATGTTGAAAGTACCATACTTATTAGAAAGAGAGTTCAATATCAAATGAACGAAGAATGACTCAAAAATTTCAACTTCAAGCACTTTAAGATGCACATCAATTTTCCTCATTTTCATAATGTGCTCACGCCTAAAAACTTGTTCATCAGGGTACGAGCTATGGCCTTATCAAAAGTTCTAAATTGCTCTTCAATACCTTCGTAAACTCTTTTTCCTTGTCACATTCTGGGATTGAACCCCTAATGTTTTACCAATGTAACTTTTCATAAACATCAGACTTAGCGGTTAGAACACTCCCATGTCTAAAAGGAAGCTCTCTCACTTTATGTTCTTGATTCCATGGGACGAGAGGTACATCTTCACAAAGCACCAAGTCAAGATCCATGCATCCCAACGTTAGGAAAATTTTCCCCTCCATTCAAAAAAGTTATTACCACATAAAATTGAACATGAAAATCATTACATATTAGGAACTATTGTATAGAAAAAATACATACATGAATTCTAAGAAACTAATCCTTATTATTAAATCAGCCAATATCAAATTCAATCATGTAAAATTTATACCTTTCTGTGGGTAAATATTGCAATGACATATATTGAATTCACATAAAACTCTAGTTTATAAATTAGCAAATAAAAGTCATCAAAAATAAAAATCCATACCTTTGGGCTTAGGAAATTTTATATTAGATGTCCAGTTTACTAGATTGTATCTAAAATTATTACTTTCCTATAGGGCCAAATAATCATCCTAGTAAATTAATTGCAACTACTAGATGTCATATATATCACCAAACAATTTTTTATACTTCATAATTATTGTAACCTAAAATGCTTTGGCCACTCTTCAGCTATAACAATAATGCTTATTACTTCAATATGACATCAATATTATTCCAAAACTATACAATGCAACCTCTCATGGTGTCTTCAACCAAATTTGTAACACAATTACTATTTTGTAATTCTAAAATACAAATTGAAAATTCATGCTTACAAAAGGATGTCTGGTGTACATGTACTGTATAATTGCAAAAACTAACAAACAGTACTGTATATACTTTTAAAAAATCAAGCCATGGTCTACAATCCTCATGTAATTCATCTTTTTGTATTAAAGTCACCCTTATGGAAATATTCATAATAAAATATCAAATTAATCGCCAAGGCGTAGAGACACTAATTGCAAGTCTATACGGCTAACTTTCAATTCAATTTACATACATAAAGCATATCTGGTAAAATCGATCCAATCTCAAAATCAATATTTGAAAGGAACAATTATGTAACCGAATGCATATATGCCAATTAATTTTAATTTTAAAATTTTGTATTCCAAATATATCAACCATGCAGAGAGTAAAACACAGCCCCCAATATGTAAAGCTTGATGCTGTAACTTCTAAAACATACAAACAGTATGTATGTTCTTTTTTATTTTTTTAATATATGTATAAACCAAAAATTATAAACAGTAGCGTTGAGCAATTACCAAAACAAAAGTAAAGTTTCTATATATACATATGACAACTCCCAAAACCAAATCAATCAGTATCGAAATGTGTGTGTGTGTGTGTGTGTGTGTATTTATGAACGAAACCAATTTGAAGCAATTAAATTCTCAAAAAATTCAAGTCTCAACATTAATTGGTAAATCAATATACAAATGTAAGTGTAACACAAATATAAAATCAACTAAATGTACTAATTCCGCAATAGGACAAGGCACAGAAATAGAGAAATGGAAACCCCTTCAATTTGATTTACGTTTGATATCAAAAGTAAGACCATATACTAAGCAGTAATCACGATAATTCTCAAATACAATAGCTTATATTCCACTGAACAACATGATTTGAAGGTTGCTCGGATACAATTTAAATTAGAGCATAACAGATATAAAATTTAAATTAGAGCATAAAGCAAGATCATACTAATCTCTAGCAACCGTTAATTCAAGCAGCATAAAAGTTTTAGTTTAACCTTTAAGTCTTCTAGCCTGTTCCCCTTAAAAGCCCTTCTTGATGGAAAATACAAGCAAAAATATAACGTGATATTGTTTGTTTGTTTGTTTTATTTATAAGCCTTTATGATTTTCTCCCATCAACAAAGTGGATGTGATAATGGATAACGTATATCTTTAACCGATCAATATTTTGAGGCCCCATTATTTCTTATCAAAATTACAGCAGTCATTACATCACCCATTAATTATTTTAATTTAAATAATTAAAACATTAAAATAATAAAATTGATATGGTATGTAGACCACTTTATTAAAAAATCACATGGAATTTTCAACATATCCTACAATAAATCCATCGCCATGTCCATGTGTCATATCAACAACAAAACCATCACCAAATCACATGGAATTTTCAACATATCCTACAATAAATCCATCGCCATGTCCATGTGTCATATCAACAACAAAACCATCACCAAATCACATGGAATTTTCAACATATCCTACAATAAATCCATCGCCATGTCCATGTGTCATATCAACAACAAAACCATCACCAAATCACATGGAATTTTCAACATATCCTACAATAAATCCATCGCCATGTCCATGTGTCATATCAACAACAAAACCATCACCATGTCCATGTGTCATATCATTGCCCCTGTCTCGCAAATCAAAACAGCTATATCCCATGCTCAAAACCCTAATAAAACTTTCAGTAATAAATAA
>CAMOHE010055113.1:85027-98507 GCA_946598075.1 Artocarpus hirsutus
GTGGATGTGATAATGGATAACGTATATCTTTAACCGATCAATATTTTGAGGCCCCATTATTTCTTATCAAAATTACAGCAGTCATTACATCACCCATTAATTATTTTAATTTAAATAATTAAAACATTAAAATAATAAAATTGATATGGTATGTAGACCACTTTATTAAAAAATCACATGGAATTTTCAACATATCCTACAATAAATCCATCGCCATGTCCATGTGTCATATCAACAACAAAACCATCACCATGTCCATGTGTCATATCATTGCCCCTGTCTCGCAAATCAAAACCGCTATATCCCATGCTCAAAACCCTAATAAAACTTTCAGTAATAAATAACTTACTTTTGCAGTAACCATTTCCTCAACGGACAAAAAAGAAACTTTTTTGGAAGCTCACGAAAGGACGAAACAAAGTTAAGGCTAATTTCGTAGAGAATCCTCTAAGGGCTAGCGTCATAGGACATGCAGTCATCGGCGCTTCAGGTTCTACTACCATGAGAGGGGCATCGAGCACTTTGAAAAACCTCGCAACGTGGGCTGATAAGAAGAACCCAAAAGTCAGCACCGGTCTTGTCGGTGCACCAGCCTGTGGCGACGTCATGAAGCTCTAGATCATGGTCGATGAGTCCACTGGCAAGATTGTCGACGCCTGCTTCAAGACCTTTGGCTGTGGAGCGGCCATTGCTTATGCCTCTCTAGCCTGTAATGATTGGTTTCAAAAGATTTAGGATTAGGGCAATGCTTTTCAAAGTTTTGAAAATTCCTGGGAAAATTATACTTTATTATTATTATTTTTTTTTTTTATGATTCTGATTGAGGTATAACATGTTATAATTGATGGAATTTGACAGGTGGAAAGGGAGGAATTTGATGAAAGGATTGAGTACTGGACGCACACACACACACACACACATATTCATGTAGAATGGTGATTTAGGGCGTCTTTTAGAGTTTTAGGATTAAAGTCCGATGACTTAATTAGTTGTTTCTCATTTCAAAAAAAAATAGTTGTTTGTGAATTTGAGGAGTTAAAATTGAGAATGAACGACCAATGAAATTGATGATGGTTTGGATTATAAAAGTTTTTATAGTTATTTGCGTATATTTTATCTTTTTCTTGGTTTCTAGATGAGGGTTTCGTTTAGTTTACTATATATTAATAAGTTCGAACAGACTATGAAGGAAGAAAATCTGATTGGATTTTTGGTTTAGCTTTTCTGTAAATCAATATACATTTGCTGAAATATTATATATATATATATATATATATGGCTAGATTTAGAGTTTCTTTTTGATACTAGCTGCAATACCATTATTATTATTATTATTTAGTGGGACTTTTTACTTGTTTCAGCAACTGAATTGAAAAGGGAAAAAAAATTGGAGGCCTTGACCATTACAAAACTCGTAAGTTTCTACGAAATGTTTTTTATCTACTTTTCTTTTGGGCTCTTGTCCGTATTTTTCTTGCTAATTCTGTTCTATAGAATCAGATCGTGTTCATTTTTTTTTGCACTATTTTATACGTCCAATTTGTTACTGTACCTTATAGGCTATATATTAACAATGAGTTGATGAGAAACGGCAAGTGAGAAATATATAGGATTCTACTTCCCTAATCATAGTTTATATATATATATATAAATATATATATGTCTGTGTGCGCGTGTATATATATATATATATATATATATATATATATATATATATATATCTATCTCGATCAGTTTAAGTAGTTGAAAGAGGTAGCTAGCTTTCCACCTTACCTACCAATGGACATATACCTTGTGGATGACCCTCGTCCAAATTAAGTACATATCTAAATATTCTATGCTCTTTTTTCTTTAATTTCTTTTTTGGGTGAACATTTTTACGATATTGTCGTGCATACAAACTCATGTGGTAACGTAACAATTTAATTAAAATAAATAAATAAATAAAATTAATTAAATACATTGGAAATTTTATTAATATTTTTAAAACATTTCATAAAAAATAATGACAATTTTAAAACCCAATTGGAATAATACTAATGTTACATCATAATGAAAGATAATTATTGAAAAAATATTTAACATTAAATTAAAATTTTAAATCCGTCAAAAGCTATCTGGGCTCCATAGGACCCCACACAATACACACATAATATAGATATAATAGAGATATAGCCAAACCACAGTCCAACAAAACATAATCAAAGTGCATGATTAAGTTTCACTATTACATGCCTTGATAAAAACTAAAACTAAATAGCTCACGGACTACATGAGTAAATCAGTGCGCTCTAATCAGCTGTGTATTGCGATCCACCTAGAGGGGGAAAATTTAAAAACAAAATAGTAGAAATTATGGACGAAAGACTCAGTAGGATTTAAGTTTCCAAATCATCATTTAAAAAATAAAAAAATAATAATTTAAATGTGATTCAAAGTAATAAAACTAATCAAATAAATTTATGCTTAGCATTCGTGTCCTGTGATTATCTCAAATCATACATTAATATTCATTATGTACAAAGCCTAATATAATCACCACTGTAGTGGCCTAGATTGGGTTTCAAAACCTACCCTCAAGGTCACTCTTTGCATGACCTGATCTCTGTGTGTGTGGCATCGTGTACTTATAATTCAACAAAACAGGAATTCTTAGACCATTCGGTGTTTAGTATCAATTAATCATTTCATTACACTTGGTATACTTTTATCGAGTTTTCATTATTCATTAATTATCATTTATCTAATATGCTTATATCCAAATTCTCTTGGAAATAAATAAACATATACTATTCAATTTTTAAAAACATTTTAAGAATATAAAGTGTGGACAAAACTTGTTTGAAATCATGACTATCAAGGAAAGGGTTTAGAGTCCAACCTTGTTCTCTAGCACCATTCATGCCTATACCGCAATCCTGTTTCGCTAAACATTAACTCCTAGGGACAGTAAATAACCTTAGGTATAGACTAAATATATTAATGTCTAAACTTAAAATTTCTACATTAGTATACTATTTCATGATTCCTTAGTGTGCCATTTCTAATTATAACATCTCATTCACTTTTATAATAATTTAAACATATTTTAAAACATGTCAACAATGATTTTTGATTAGTAAAACATGTAAGAATACACTTAGAATTCATTTTAGAACAAGTGGGGCTTGGGTGGTCCGAAGCTGGCCTCTCTGGTGCAAGAGGTCAACTGTGTTATGCTACTCGTGGTTAACCGTGTGTCTCAAAGTGCTCGGTCGACCGTGTTACGCAGAGCTCGGTCGATTGAGATGTTACAACGAGGAGACTTTGTTTCGAGCTCCCAAGTTCAAATCAAGTTTAAACCTCTCCAATTCAGTTCTAATGTAATATAAACACATTCTAATAGTCCATAAACAGGATATGAGGCATATAAACTTAGTTTCATACTCATGCAATTCAATTCCATCATTTTTCATGCATTTGAACATATTATTCTGAAAATATTCAAAAATATAAAAGCTACTTTTTAATTCGGTTTTAGTCCAAACAGAACGTGAATTTGTGATGGAATTCATTCTACAATCTCAGATTATGCATGGTTTAAGTTCATCTAGACTTGAATCATAGCACGCAAAGTAAAATTTTGACAAATTTGCTTAAAACAAAAATTATGCAAATGTAGCTATTACTCAAACATTTTAAGCATGAATTTGAACATGTGAATCAGTGTTAAAAGCTTCAAGTTATGAGTTTAATTTGCTAGAAATACTTCTAACCTCGGTTAAACGGTTTTTGCTCTAACTGGGTGGCCTCAAAATTGTGATTTTGGCCTCTGTTCTTTGGCTAGAATGGTGCTTTGTGTCTGAGTGATGTCTGAGTTTTGAGTTTTTGGAACAAACTGAGAGTGTGTCCAAGTGTTTTTTGGTATCACATAGAGAGGAAAAGGATGAATAATGGTGAGTGTCTGAGTTGAAGCTTGAAAACAAAGAGAGGGAGATGTGAATGAGGAGAGGGAGCTGGAATGTGGTTCTGTGTAGAATCTTTGCATTCTCAAATGCTGAGTACAAAGACAGTTTTAGGATAAAACCATGTCTAGCACATGGTTTTAGGTGAGACAAGTCTCAAAGTCTATGTGTTGTTTCACAAGGTTATGTCTGAGTATAATATAATAAAGACCTGTTTGGTATTTGTAAAATTTTTGAAATCTGTTTTTTTTTTTAAAATAAAAATCTGATTTTTGAAAAATAAGGTAAAATATTAGTTTTGTTAAAAACAATTTAATAATTATTAAAAATTAAAATTGAACATCAAAATAATTAAAACACAAATAAATAAGAAAATACCACAAAAGCAATAATTAAAAATTAAATCTTAATTAGGCATACTAATCACCACTTTTAACATACTAATTATATTTAATTAAATTTGGACATTACAATAGTACAACTTTTTTAAGTACCTTTCAAATACCCCAGTTACACACTCTGCAACTAATTACGAGTGACTTTTCTCAACTTTAGCCATGAACCTACTCACCAAACTTTCCAAGTATATATGCTTGTTCTAGCCTCGTGCATACATATAGAAATGCAGCTTGTATTGGGAAACAAATCATGTGGGTTTTGAGAATCATGTTTTTGGCTTTGAATTGAAAACATTATTGTACAAGAAAAGTCAAATTTTCTTAATAGAGCCGTAATATTATAGAATTGTGCCATTTAAAGCCTCTAACAAAAAGCAGCTCTTGTTGGTTTCGACTTATTTTGCATGGTTTTGTCTTCTTTTTCCTTCAATGATGAGCCTTATGAGGAAAATCATTCAGCTACAGAATGAGACAACTCCAAGTTTTACTATTGTTATTAAGTAGATTTCACTGTACATTACAAAGGAGTCTTGTGCTATTTTACTTCTCCATATTGTTGGTGCATTAGAATAAATGTTGTAGTATCACCACCGAAACAACGACCTCGACGGAGGGCAGGTTGTGAAAACCCTAATTCACTGTGAAAGCTACAAATAGGGGAAGAGACCCCCAAAAACGTCCCGGGTCTATTCTTTTAGCAATAACGTTTTGTAATCTCTCTCAATTATAGTGAATATCCTCCCATCCTTAAAATATATATATATATATATATAGATGTAACTTTTAATTAAAGATGAACCATTCTAAAATCTCTGTCTCATTATTTATTTCTTACCATTAGTTTGTTGCTAAACTGAAGCAATTTAATTTGGTGAGATGAGCGATGAGTTTTTCTTTTTCACAATCAATAAATAATTTATGTACTTATTATTGAGTTAGAAATGCATAGCAAAAATTTTAAATAATAACGGTGATAATTCTTCCTTGGATTAGAGTATTTCATTGAGACTACTTTGATTTCTTAGGTCCTTCAAGTGTTAGAGAGGGGGAGAAACAAGCACTGGTTAGTGAGGAAATAAAGGTAATTCAGAATGATTCATTCACAACAGGTACTACATGAGAGGCACTGGCTTTATTTACTTTCTTGTTAGTGGAGAAGCAAGCATTGACTTGATCGATTGTAACAGTAGATATAAAGCTGAGCAAAGATAAATAGACAAAAAGACAAAAAAATAAAAAAGGAAGACGTTATATAGAGATCATGGCTTTATCGATCATCTCTTTCAATAATAGAAGTTGTCATTTCGTGGCAGCTATTGACATTACATGATCAGATGAAAGGAAGTAAGTGCACTGGTCAATTTGTTCCACCAGAAACGAACAAGTGAGGACAATTCCAACACAATAAGCACTTAATTCATTGTTTTAAATACGTCATCAAATATATTATCTATGTTTTAAAAAAATTAAAATAACAAATTATAAATCATGCTGGCCATCCTGTGTGACTTGTAACGTGATATTATATATATATGTTAGTTGTATCTAACATTTCTTTTGATTTACTTATCGTAATTCTCTTATGATTTCCTATGGTCAAGCAATTTCTTAGCAGCCAAACTGCAAGCTAACTTTGGTCTCTTAATCCTTTGGGTGGTTTTAACTAAATAGTGATCCAACAAAAACATATCAGAATGAAATCGCAAGTCAATAATAATGTTAGATATTAATATCGATGGGCGTAGTGTGATAAGGTGGTCCAGCCGGTATTATAAAAAACTAGACTTTTAGTTAAAATAATTCTTATCAAAACTTTTAGTCATAACAAAATGCTATAATTAATGTAAATTTAGTCACAAATTTTAATGTAATTTTTATTATGACTAAAACTTTTAGTCCAGTTAAAACATTACCTCCTTCTTAACTCATTTATATGATGTATCTTTGGTGTAATGACTAATCTAACAAATAATTTATGCAGTTTAAACTATAATTAAAAAAAAAGAAAGAAAAACAAAAATATACAAAATGACAATGGCGAAAATACCAATGAATTTTGGAGCTATTTTTTGTGGAACAAAGCAGCCAAGATCTGTAAGGACATATCAAGCTTTTTACAAACTTCGAGACAGGGACACGACCACGATCAATTTATTACATGTTGATAAGGTGCAAAAGGCCTGCTGATGTCTAGGTGGAACCAACCCAAATTGAGTTTGTTTCTTAACAATATTCATAACTGTCCTCTTTTTGTTATAGATTGATCAAAAACTTTCTTCACGAAGGCAATTCCACATTTTTCAGCTTTCCCATCTCCCCTTTAATATATTCTTTTATTCCCATCTTAGAGATGTAGCTTTCACTTTCCTTGAAAAGAAGACCAACAACATTGAGAAAAACGAACGTTGTTTGCTAACAAATCATTAACCTTTCAATCATAAACCTCTCTTCTTACGGTCAATGCCAAAGAGAAAAGGAAAGGGAAAATAATTAGTAATTTTAGTTTCTTTTAGACAATGTGTTTACTTATAAAAATCAGTTATAAAAGTTTCGTGGACCGCACATAATATAGAAAATGAAAAAAAGAGAATATTAATCCTCTCACACTCTTTAATATTAATTTTCTAGCAAATGAAATAAATACTATATTTATTTAAATGCCTAAAATCAAATATTATTATTTAATAGCTATTGGTTATGTAAAAAAAGATTTTTAAAAAATTACATTGAATAAGATCTCAATTTCTAAGTAAGTAAACACTAGAAAGGGAATGAGATTGTTTCCCATTACACCCTCAAATAATTAAGTAAACACTAGAAAAGGAATAAGATTGTTTTCCGTTACACTCTCAAATAATTAAGTAAACACTAGAAAAGAAATGAATTATGCTTATTTCTATTACTTTACTTTTCTTTCTAATGTTGTTATCTTTTCTTTTACATTCTTTTATAGTTTAGTAAACATGTCTTAAGAGTGCTTTTTTTTTTTTTTTTTTTTACAGACAACCTAAAATAAGTTATCTTCCTAATTGAAAGTAGACACCTATATGCTATAAGCGTGCTTGTTTATCTCATTGTTACCAAATAATTAACCTTTCAAATATCTTTTAAAACGTAATTATTGGTGATATGTTTCTTAACATCAAAGTAGGAAAGGCCATTAACATTCAACCTAATTAGAAAATAACTATTGTAATATAGAGAATTCTTTTTTATGATTTTTTGAACTTGGCACAATTATAAAAGGAAGCCTACGTTTGAGTTATTACAAAGTTATATCATTAGAATTTTTTTTGAAATGGGTAATTCAGTGCACTCAGTTACAAAAAGTAATACAAAGCAAGGAACTAATGAAAGACCTTGTTGTACATGAAAAGAAACTCTCCTTTGACATCAGATCCATCGGTAAGTTATGATAACAGTCAAAGGAACAAACGTACGTCGGAAACCTATAAACAGGAAAATACATCAGCTTACTAAGAACAAGCACAGGTGCTCTTTTTGACCTAACTCTCCTGATCAATGGGAACTCTTGATCGATCAGAGGTTAAGTCAATGTGGCCCTTAATACACCGCCCCCTTGCAATTGATGAATCTTTACAATTAACCAAGGGGCACCACTTACTAGCACTGAGGCAAACATCGACTCCTCCTCCTAGACCTGACTCTATAGAAACAAAAGCTCTATCCCAAAACAATTCAGACAGAACATACAGACTCGTAAAAAGCGGGGAGACTACCTTTATTATTACAACAACACACCAACAAAACGCTAAATTTAAACTACTTTTGATTAACAAGAACATCATCGGTCTTATTACAATAAACCCAAAAAACACGCAAAACATAAAACACAAAATCAGGACATCATCGGCACCATGATCCCCAAACTCAAGGTCCATCACCGCTAGCCAACTCGAAGCTTCATTCTCCCTACTCAAGCCACTTGCCCACCAAAGAGCCCTCATATCCCCTTTTCTGCCTTCCCCACAACACCCTCCTTGGCCATCCCCACGGCAAAGCAAGACCCGCAAGAGCCTACCCTCACCAGACGACACGAACCTGACCCCACCCATGGCCAAATCCCTCAACGCCGGGGAACGATGGGTGACATCCAGGCTTGCCCAAACCATGAAGGACCCAAGCCAAGCCCCCATCCTTGCCCATCCGACCAAATCTAAATTTGGAGGAGGTCTGCATGTCCCACGGCCACTGTAAACAACCACAATGCTTCTCTCTCTAGTTTAGAGCCCAAATCAATAGTAGAGCTTTGTTCTCTCTGATCTTTTTCTTGTCAATCGGCCTGTTCGAAGCTTTTCTCCCTTGGCAGCACGCACCCTGGCATGATAAAGACCGGCTGGTGAAAACTCTCCTTACGAAGTTCGAAGGCCAACAGGCCGATGACGCATTGTCCCACCAGCCTCAGTCCTTTCTCTTTAACTATCTTTTTCTCGGCCTCTCTCTCTCTCTCTCTCAAAGATGGAAAGTTAAGCGCATTTTTATATCATTAGAATTAAGTACATAAACATGCCCAACTTTTCTCGATCAACACCAATTTTGACCATGATAATGACTATAATTATTGCTAAATTAAGTAGTTTTTTTCTAACCCATATCTAGTCCAAAATTCCAATAAAATCTTCCTGAAAATCTTCTAAAGAAACTGCAACATCATATTCGACAAAGCTAGTGGCACGGCTCGCTGTTACGATGAAAGATCCAAGAGAGGAAGGCTCATGTTGATAGATTTTGTTTTCTTTAAGAGTATTAAGGTCATTTTAAGGATCAAAATTACATGTTGACTAGAGAAAAAAATAAAAGGGAAACATTTGCCTATTAATTGAAATCTGATGGCATATATTTGAAGTTATTGCTAATAAAACATGTACTTTTTGAATACTTTGAAAATATAGGGTATACAAAGATAACAACCAAAAAAATTCTTATCGCACAATTGAAAAGGAATAGCTGATCAAAGAAAGAAAACTTGGCTCCCACGTTATTAATTACCTAAAGAAGTTGGCATGAAAAAGGAGATTAAAATTACATATGTTCTCCAAATCTTAGTAACTAAACAATAATCAAATGATACTTTGCAGTCATATAGCCTGTGAATTTCTCTGATGTTCAATGTGATATCCCTAAACTGAAAGGGATAAATATAAGGTCTAGAAGGAGAGAATTCTCCTTCACTTAGAGTGGATGGACATTGATTATGCTATAAGGAAAGACGAGCCCAAAATTACTGCAACCAGCACTTAGGATGAGATTTCTCTTTATGAACGTTGAGAACGATCTAATCGCCTTAGCGTCATGTTCATAAAAACCAAGATCTCTGCTGACATACGTGGTTTCGTCGAACAGTATAATAAAGTCTGAACATTACTGAAGGCCATTGATAAGCAGTTTGAAACTTCAGATAAGGCACTTGTCAACACCCTAATCATGAGGTTTTCATCCTTAAGACTCACCAATATGAGAGTATACGTGAGCATATCATGGAGATAAGGGACATAGTGGCTCAATTTAAGAATCTTAAGGTGGATATGTCTGAGTCTTTTCTAGTGCACTACATTCTAAACACCATTCCAAAGCCATATGAGCCCTTTAATATTTCTTACAACACACATGAAGACAAATGGTCGATCAATGAATTGTTGACCATGTGTACTCAAGAAGAAGAGCAGTTTATAATGGAAATAGGTGAAACTGCACTGACAACGACCAAGAAAAAGAAACAGAATTAAGATCTGAATCAAGCCAAGGATAAGGGGAAAGGTAAAATACCTTCCAAAGAAGTCATTAAGAAGGAATGCAAGTGTTTCTTCTATAAAAAAAAAACAAACAAAAAGGACACATGAAGAAGGATTGTAGAAAATTTTAGAAATGGCTTGAGAGGAATATGGTTGATGTTGTTTGTAACACATGGTGGATTGATTCTAGATCTACAATCCATGTTGCAAATACCTTGTAGGGTATGCAAAACCTAAGGAAGCCAATGGGAAGTGAGTTAAGCATCTCTTCAGGAAACAAGATACGTTCACATGTGGAAGCTATAGGAACGTGCACTTTAGTTTTTAGCAGTGGTTTTACTTTAGAATTGGATAAAGCATTTTATGTTCCAAACTTTTCTAGGAATTTAATTTCTGTATCAAGACTTGTACCTTTAAGATATTTCTTTACTTTTTCAAAAAAATCCATCAGTTTATTTCATAAATCTGATCTTGTTAGGAATGGTGTTTTGTTTGATGGTCTTTTTTCAATTAATTTACAAAATGAATCATCTTATACTGCTATACATGTTCAATCTGGCACTAAATGTTGTGTTATAAATAAGGATTCCTCTATTTTGTAGCATCAGAGATTAGGACATATCTACATTGAGAGAATCAAAAGGTTGGTAAATGACAAAGTACTTAGTACCTTGGATTTTACTGACTTCGATACTTGTGTGGGTTGTATTAAGGAAAAGCTAACCAACAAGTCTAAGAAAGATGCCAAGAGGATTTCAGAAATATTAGAGATCATACATTCAGATATTTGTAGTCCAAACATAAAGTCATATGGTCCGAAACACTTCATCTCTTTCATAGATGATTACTCACAATACATGTATCTCTACTTGCTTCATACAAAGGACGAAGCATTGGACACCTTTAAGGTTTTCAAGGCTGAAGTAAAGACACAATACAAAAAGCAAATTAAGATCGTGAGGGTAGATAGAGGTGAAGAATATTACTGTAGATACACTAAGGATGGACAAGCTCAAGGTCTATTTGCGAAGTTTCTTTAAAAACATGGAATAGTTGGCTAATACACCACACTTGGTTCCATGGATCAGAATGGTGTGGCAGAGAGAAGAAACCAAATGTTAATGGATATGGTTAGGAGTATGCTTAATAGCTCTAAACTTTCTAAGTCCTTGTGGACTAAAGCTCTTAAGATGGCTGCGTATATGTTAAATCGAGTTCCAACCAAGGCTGTCTCAAAGACACCATTTGAGTTATGGAAATGTTGGAAACTGAATTTGCGACATATACTCGTTTGGGGATGTCCGTCTGAAGTAAGAGTATACAACCTACAAGAGAAGAAGCTAGATCCGAGGACCATTAGTAGGTATTTCGTTAGATATGTTGAAAGGTCCAAACGATATAGATTTTACTGTCTAACTCACAGCACTAGATTTGTGGAATCAAAGAACTCCAAGTTTCTTGAAAATGACTTGATTAGTGGAAGCGATCAATTTCAAAACATAGTTTCTAAAAGAGATCATACTGAAGCTCAACCATCTACATTGAATGATAGGTTGATTATTGTTCATAACACTCCTATAGTTCAGCCGAGTGTTATGCAACTGATCGTTGAAGTTCAACAAACTGCTGATAATAATCTAGAAGGTCAAGTTGCTCAAGAACCACTAGAAATGGTTGAGCAACAGGTTGAACAACAGATTCCCCAAGAAAATGTTGAATCAACATTAAGGAGATCTACTAGAGAAAGAAAATCGACAATTTTTAGTAATTATATTGTGTATCTACAAGAATCAGACTACAATATTGGAGCCAAAAATGATCCCAAAACGTTTTCACAAGCCATGAGTTGCCAAGAATCAAAATTTGGTATGATGCTATGAAGGATGAAATGGACCCTATGGCATCTAATGGAGTCTGAGATCTTGTCGAGTTGCCTGATGCTGCAAAAGCCATAGGGTGTAAATAGGTCTATAAAACAAAGAAAGACTCATTGGGCAACATCGAAAGATATAAGGGAAGACTCGTCACCAAAGGGTTCACTCAGAAGGAAGGCATCGACTACAAAGAGACCTCTTTTCTTGTATCCAAGAAAGATTCTCTCCGTATTATCTTGGCACTTGTTGCTCATTTTGACTTAGAGCTACAGCAAAAGGATATGAAAACAGCATTTCTTGATAGTAATCTAGAGGAAAAGGTTTACATGAATCAACTAGAAGGATTATCCTCTAATAATAGCGAGAAATTGGTATGTAAGCTTAAGAAATCTATATATAGATTAAAATAAGCTTTTCGTTAATGGTATTTAAAATTTCATGACGTCATCTCTTCATTTGGATTCATAGAGAACATCATGGATCAATGCATATACTAAAAGGTCAGTGGGAGTAAAATTTATTTCCTTCTCCTTTATGTGGATGACATTTTACTTGTAACCAATGACAAGGGTATGCTACATGAGGTGAATAATTTTTCTTTAAAAAATTTAACATGAAGGATATGGGTGGTGCATTCTTCGTTATAGGCATTAAGATATATAGAGACAGATATAAAGGCATTTTGGAACTGTCTCAAGAGACCTATATCAACAGAGTTTTAGAGAGATTTAAGATGAAAGATTGTTCATTGAGTATAACTCCCATTGTGAAGGGTGACAGACTCAATTGGAATCAGTGCGCAAAAAATGTCCTTAAAAGAGAACAGATGCGCAACATTTCATATGTTTAAGCAGTTGAGAGCCTTATGTATGCTCAGATTTGCACAAGACCTGACATTACATTCAATGTAGGAATGTTGGGCAGATTTCAAGCAATCCAGGATCAGACCACTGGAAGACTGCAAAGAAAGTGATGAGGCACCTATAAGGAACCAAAGACTATATGCTTATGTATAGACAGACTGACAACTTGAAGGTCATTGGCTACTCTAACTTAGACTTTACTAGTTGCATTGATTCACAAAAATCAACTTTTGGATACATTTTTATGCTAGCTAGTGGAGTTGTTTCATGGAGGAGTGCCAAGCAGACCTTGACTGCTACTTCCACTATGGAAGCCTAGTTCGTATCTTGTTTTGAGGTTACCTCGCATGGTGCATGGATCAAGAGTTTCATTTCTAGGTGTAGGATTGTAGATTCTATCTTTAGGACATTGAGAATATTTTGTGACAATTCAGCTATTGTTTTTATAGCTAAAAACAACAAAAGCGGTAGTCGAAGCAAACACATCGACATTAAGTATTTAGTCATAAAGGAGCATATTAAAGATAAAATAATGGTCATTGAGCACATTAGCACTGAATTAATGATTGCTGATCCCTAGACTAAAGGCATGTCACCAGTAAAATTTAGGGAACATGTAGACAGAATGGGACTTGGTTCCCTTATGTA
>CAMOHE010055113.1:98527-119982 GCA_946598075.1 Artocarpus hirsutus
GTACCCGCCCGCCAACATATGCGGGCGGGCGGGTTGAACCCGCCAATAAGGCGGTTATTGACATAGACCCCTTTTTCGCGGGCGGGCCGAGCGCGGGCGCGGGCGGCCGGCGGTTGCGGGGCGGTTTTTGTGCACCCCTAATCCTTCGTTATAGGCATTAAGATATATAGAGATAGATATAAAGGCATTTTGGAACTGTCTCAAGAGACCTATATCAACAGAGTTTTAGAGAGATTTAAGATGAAAGATTATTCATTGAGTATAACTCCCATTGTGAAGGGTGACAGACTCAATTTGAATCAGTGCGCAAAAAATGTCCTTGAAAGAGAACAGATGCGCAACATTTCATATGTTTAAGCAGTTGAGAGCCTTATGTATGCTCAAGTTTGCACAAGACCTGACATTGCATTCAATGTAGGAATGTTGGGCAGATTTCAAGCAATCTAGGATCAGACCACTGGAAGGCTGCAAAGAAAGTGATGAGGCACCTACAAGGAACCAAAGACTATATGCTTATGTATAGACTGACTGACAACTTGAAGGTCATTGGCTACTCTAACTTAGACTTTACTGGTTGCATTGATTCACAAAAATCAACTTTTGGATACATTTTTATGCTAACTGGTGGAGCTGTTTCATGGAGGAGTGCCAAGTAGACCTTGACTGCTACTTCCACTATGGAAGCCGAGTTCGTATCTTGTTTTCAGGTTACCTCGCATGGTGCATGGATCAAGAGTTTCATTTCTAGGTGTAGGATTGTAGATTCTATCTCTAGGCCATTGAGAATATTTTGTGACAATTCAGCTACTGTTTTTATAGCTAAAAACAACAAAAGCGGTAGTCGAAGCAAACACATCAACATTAAGTATCTAGTCATAAAGGAGCATATTAAAGATAAAATAATGGTCATTGAGCACATTAGCACTGAATTAATGATTGCTGATCCCTAGACTAAAGGCATGTCACCAGCAAAATTTAGGGAACATGTAGACAGAATGGGACTTGGTTCCCTTATGTAATTTTATTATACCTTTGTAGTGAAACTCTACATTTATGATATTTTCTCATTTCATTTTTAGTTTAGTGCACAAATTTATTTCTGAGAAATATCACTAAAGTTTGGACCTAGAATAAACATAAGGTTTGTTCATTAAGTTGCATGGGTAAATCTTGAGAGACAAGATATATTGTAATAAATGGAAGATAATACTCGTCATTTAGAGGACCTATCGTCATGATTCATATATTTTGTTTCCTATTGTAATAGTTGATGGGATGCATGGGCTAAGTAGGAGAATGTTAGATCCTTGATTGGTCCACGTAGAACATTCAAACTGAACATTAACTCCCATCAACTGCACCAAAAAAATCAGGGACAGTTTTTGGGCAAAGAATACTGCCTCAACCATGTGATGGACACAGGTATAAATTAAAATCCCATTTTGGGTCCCTGGGCATACCAAAAACCTTAAGAAAATCATTACACCATCAAGTGAGGATTTTGTGAGTGCTCAGAAATCCAAAACAAAGTGTTGAAAAAGCACTGTCGATGTCGGCCCTAGATCGCAGCCGAACAATCGTCAATGGCGGGAGGTACAATTCGATCCTATATTTGCTTCCGCTTTTTGGATTAAGTTGTTATAAATGTCAAAAATAGTCTACAAATAAATCCCATTTCTCTTTTCCTTTGTTCTTCTAATTCTAGAGAGAGAGGATGAGTGTTTCTAGAAAGAAGGATAAGATCTGGGACTGTTATGTGTGAAAAATTTATAGAGGAACTAAGAATACGAAGAAATTTTCTTTTGTTTTTAGTTTTTAGAATTTTACTTTCTTTTGGGTTTTTGAATTTATGAATGTGAAAAATGTCTTAGATCCTTTTTTCTGGGTTTGATGTCTTCAATATTGGCATCTATAGAGTGATTTTGAACAATCATATAAGAATGTAACTTTTCTTTTCTTATAATTTAGTTTTAGCATAATTTAATTTTTATTGAGAAAATATTCAATAGCAAACCAGAAACACAAAACACAAAAGCTCTAAAAGATGAAGCATGCATACAATAGTCCAAAAAAGAAACACAAAAAAGCAACAATCAAATATACAAACTAAAGAAGAAATTTGGAACAGCGAAGGAATAATTCAAAATCACAAAAGGAAAAAAATGCAATCTACAATGAAAATGCAAATTCCTTCGCAAGAGAGTTGTCGCCATTAGCAATTGTATTTGAGGTCTCTTTCCCTCTCTCATTCTGCATTTCAATAGTTGTGCAAGGAGATTCTTCTACAAAAAAGAAGATGAAAGCAACAATCAAATTAACTAAAAAGAGAAAATAACATAAAACGAGGGTTTATAATACAGTGTGTGTGCATAGAACATTTTGTACAATCTCTATGTCATAAACTATTAGATTAAATAACGTGAAAAGAGGGTTTTTTTTTTTCTATTTTGCATCGGGTAATCTCACTACATTCAGAAAGCAAAGTGAAAAAAAGAAATGGTTACCGCCGTGCTATTTAAAATAAACTCAACGCTACATAACATCATCATCTTTTTTTGGTAGTTAAAAAAGTGGTTAGGTGGTCTCCATCTCATCCCATACCGGATCAAGAATAAGCGTTATACCTCAACGAAACAGAAGAAGTAGTTGGGATCTTATACTGGTTTTTTCGATTCATCGGCCAAGGCCCACACCTGCTTGTACCTCCAACGCAATACATCAACAGCTATTGTTGGAGCGAGGGAACTTACGAGGACAGCAGGGATTCAAACCTTGGCGGATGAAACAAAAAAGTCTAACAAATGCTTCCCAACCACTAGACCACAACCTTCAATGGTGACATCATCACCTTGGCTGCTCGAGCATTGCTTCCTGGCTTAACGATGTTGGACGTGGCTTATAGATAGGGGGTGGGGCCCACATGTTAAGGGCCACATCGCATAGTAGTGATTGTGCTAGAATAACTCTTGTTGGGAGAACGAGAGAAGTAGTAGATTTTTGAAACTTTTTGAATTAAATAGTAAGTTTTGAAAATCTTTGTAATTGATAGTAATAAAAAGAAAATTTATAAATAATTTTTTTAACTTATTGTAGATAGATTATTAAAAAAATTACCAGGTAAATTTTTTATTTACTGTTATTTAAAACAATTATTTTCAAAACCCACTATTTATTTCAACAAGTTAAAATTGCTCCAAATAGTTACGTAAGTGCATGATTATTATCACTATTTCTTTTATTTTTGGGCTTTGCAGGGCCTTGACGATGTGATTTATGTCGGGAAATCCAAACGTACGCCGACCAAACCCCATGGCCGATTTTGTGGAAGAGTCTGGAAAAGTGATTGACGGCGTGCAACAGATGAGTTGTTATTGGGCTTTTGTATTTTGTCGTTGAATCTCTTATCCACACCACATGGTTCTAATTGGTACAGAATTGTGGAAGAGTGAAGCTGACGCGATTCGAAATTTGGAAAACTGAAGAAATTTGGAAAAGAATGTCAAGTCATGCTCCAGCCTGACATATGTTTCCAAGGTTTTGGCATTTACCCAAAAGGTGTCTGATCCGCATATATATGTGTGCTAACAGCAAATAGGGTTATTCTGTCCAAAGTTTTGAAGGTCTTTTTTGGCAAGGGCCCAACCGTTAGAGGACATTTTCAAACCATAGGATTCGGTCAAGTCACTTTTTCTTTTTTTTTTTTGCAGATTTAATAGACGAAAATATATACCTACTGACCTTTTCGGTTCACAAAAAGAAATCACCTTAAAAATATGTATTAATAAAGGAAAAAAACCTCGAAGTATAGAGATGAAAATAAGGATTTTTTTTCCTTGTAAGGACGAATTAAAAAAATTTTTAAGCCCTTTGCGCATTAACAAAGTAAGAAAAAATACAACGTCCAATTGGATGTATTATCTTCTTAAAAAATTGGTCATGTTAAGATATATGTTACAATTCTTATGAACTGACTTTTGCTATGGTGAATACCACGACAAAAAAAATTTAAATTCTGAAAATATCCTGAATAGCTATCATGCCAGGTTATCAATGGTAACCCAGCAGTAGTCTTTGTGGCATTGGTAGTAAATTGCGTTAACAACATCAACTTGTTAAGTTTACCGTAGAATGCAAGTTGTTTTTAAAATTTGAACCTAAAATTTTCTTGTTAACCTACGTCATCCTTACAAATTATCGTATCATTAAAAGTATATACATCGGCCTATGGAGAGATAACAGAATGACGGTTAAAGTTCGTAATTCTCTATAGTTGTTCTGAGGACTTCATTATATAGCAATTTTTTAATATATGTTTTTTAGGGGTGTTTAGCAAAATCAGTTTTAATCAAAACTTTTGATTGTTATAGTGTAAAACTCTTAAATGTTATAGTAATCAAAAAAAGTAAGCTCCAGTATAAAATTCTCACATGTGACAGCTTTCAGTTTAAAAATTTTTATTCTAACCACATTTTCCAAGCATCCTATTAATATTTAAATTATTTAATTTTACATTCTAAATAAAATGGAAAGTTCTCTATATATTTTTTGTTATGTTTGATTGTAGAAGAATAAAAAAATAAATGCTGTAAATTGAAGTAACAACAACATCGGAGCAAATGTAGCCAAGTAGATCGAGGCAGTGGATTGTAAATCCACCATACACTGGTTCAATTCCTGTCGTTTGCCCATACCCATTAATTAAAATTGAATTTACCATTTACTTCTATTTTTCTTTTTTTAAGACGAAAAACAAATTCTATTTTCTCTCATATTAACTACAACGATGAAGAATCAAAGTATCACTTTATTTATTCTTTTTTCAACTTCTTTTTACGTGCAAGATAACCCCATAAGGTTGTGGGTTTTTTCTATCAATTGGGGCCCTCTCTTCGCCTCCTTATGGGCATGGTCTACAGGGTTTATAACTATTTCTCTTACTATAAGATGCTTAGCCCGCCAACATTTAGATCCATGCACTACCAAAAGTTTTCTGGCTCACCCAACATTCATTACTTGTCCGACTGTTCTTGAATAGTTTTTTGGTGTCAAATAGACTTTTCTCGAAGGTAATTTTAATGTAGTTGATTTCTCCTCTTTTGCAATCAGTTTCGCTGCAGGATCTGTTTCTGGCTAATTGTCCAAGCTTTTCCCAGTGTGATTTCTATGTTACATATGCCAAGACTAAGGGCATACCAGTTGAAGTATATTCTTCTTTTTGATCAATCAATTCCCGCGTGCTTAAAGGTGTGAAATAGTTATTTAGAAAATCTTTCAAGCAAACATACATTCCCTTTCTTTTTTAGACAAAATAAAAAAAACGTTTTTTTTTCTTATAATATGTTGGATGGAAAAAGCCAGAATTCAAATTTTCAGACTCTAGAGAGAAAAAAATCAAAAGAAAGTACAAAAAAAGAGAAAAAAAGAAAGGAGAACGCATGTATATAAATAGTAAAAAAATCTGGGATAGCAGTGTAATTACTCAAAAATAAGAGGTTTTTTTGTTAGTAACCTAATCAACTCTAAGAAAATATATTATATTACTCTTGTAGTCCCTTGCACAAGAAAGATATCCTTGCAGAGATCCAGCTACGATGCCCTAGCGCAAAGAAGATTTTGAGATTTTCTATCCTCAAAATCTCTTTTCTTTTCTTTTGTCTTTTTGTTTTTGTTCTGCTTTGTTTTTTTTTTTTTGTTTTTTTTTTTTTTTTTGGTTAAATCCACCCATCCAAAAATGACAAGAAAAGCTTAAAATGACAACGTAAAATTTCTATGGTGATCCGCGAGCCTTCATGCCAGAAATTTGAGTCCATTAATAATGTGTTGCTACTTGCACACCATCGTAGTATCACTTTAAGCCATAGTTGTCGAAAATCAGTGCGGTCCCAAGATAGAGAAAGTTAGATTAGTGAAATAAAAAAGAAAACATATATATCACACGTATATTTTCGATGAGTTGAATGATAACCACCATATATATAATAAGAGAATGTATAGATATCTAAACTAGGTTGATAGCCTTACAAAGTCAATCCCAGACTAACATTATTTTTTTTTTTAAGTAAAAAGGGACTTTATTCATATAAACCATTTCAGCAATGCGACAAACTCTGAAATACAGAGTAAGACCCAACCAAGACCAACAATACAAGCACGAAAACACAAATGGTAGGGTAATAAGTGGGAGTTACTTGACACAAAAGTACCTCGACGCATTTAAAGATGAGCATATATTACACTCATTAAAAACGCAACAAAACGATAAAAATTCAGTCGAAAAGAGGGTCATAACAACAATATCACAAAGATCAACACCAAAAGGAAAGAGACTAACCACGAGTCAGGACCCAAGTCAACCTCTCCACACACCACACAAAGAAAATCAAAAACCACAAAAAGCGAAACTCTTACGAAACGACACACAAAACCAATAGGAAGATGGGGAGACCAATTTTGTTATTACGTAACAAAACCTAATGGGAACCAAAACCAAAACAACAAAGAGGAGAAAATACATCACACCATTATTGAAAAAACTAAACAAAACCAAAGACAACTACAAACAAGTAATACAATAACACTGGTAACTCGAACCAACAAGAGATGAGGTCAAGGCCACCCACCACAATCCTAGAAATAGCAAGGATAAAGCACCACTGAAGGACACCTCCGAACTCTGCCATTCAGGTCAAACAACCCAAATGGAGAATCCAACCATTGTCAAAGGCACCAGATAATTGAGCAACAAAGACCACAGCCACCATACCGCCTATAGAGAGAAGTCCGATCATCTTCGAAGACCAAGACTGGCCAAACACTGGTAGCACACCACCACCCAAGACAAAGACCAGCTAAACACCTGTAGCACACAAGACCTAAGGCTCTAAAACTCCAAAAACTGACCTCTCGACCACAGCAAACCCACCCCAGCGACGACCCAAGTTGACAAGCACCCAATCCCGCCACTAAACCCCCAAATCAACCATTCCCTTGATCGGCCAAACACCGGTGTTATGCCTACTAATCGTAGCAGTCTTGGTTGCTATTGTCACCATGACGTACCCACTTTCGCGGGCCATAAACCAATGGTCGCCCGAGGGCTGACGCGGCCTCCAGCCCTAAGAGGGGGCGGTGCACTGACCAACTATATCAATTTAAAAGTAAAATACAAAGTGAAAGTAAAAGTTCTTAAGAATAGAGCTTTAAAGTGTATATATATTAAAAAAAAAAAACCATATAAAAAATCCTCAAGGGCAACTCTAGGAGTGTTGGGAGAATCTCAAAACCAACAACTAGAAGGACACATTAGAACCTCGTGAGGACAAAATGTTGTGAGAAAAATCTAGAGGAAAAGAGTGCTTGACTTGAACTTTCGCAACACAATAATGAATGCACTACTTTTCTCAGTTTCAATTTCCATAATTTCTCTAAATATTCCGGCTGCAACTGGTGACGGAGCTAGTTTAGACCCCTGTTTTTGTTTCCTTATTTCACCTCTATAAATTTGTTTAATAATATCATTTACATGAATCCTTTAAAACATTTTGATTATATATCTCAAATTTTGACTTTTTAGTATCTCTTATTTCAAACTCAATTTGCTAAACAATCAACAATCAATTATACCACTATACAAGTCACAATTTCGTGAATTATGGCCTTAAAAAGTGAATTAACATCAATTAAAAGATTGATTTATTTGGTTAAAAAAATATGTACCAATATTTAAAAATAATAATAATACTACTATTTTAGTTAAAAAAATTCTCAACTCTGCTGCTCACTCCGACTTCTAGAATGCCTTGACAAAGTGGCATGAATAACACGGACTTCGATTAGGGGTGGCAATAATCGTGTTCGTGCTGTGTTCGTGTCGGCACGTTTACAGCACGGTACATTTAGCCCGAACACGAACACGACACGATTAATAAACGTGCCAGAAATGCCAACACGAACACGACACGCCTATGGCACGCGTAACACGGCACGACACGATTATTAAACATGCCGTGACGGGTTGACACGATAACAACACGCATATGATACGTTTATGATCCAATTAACTAAAAATTAAAAAAAATTAAAAAAAAAATTAAAAAAAAAAGCCAATAAAGAAAATTAACAAAAACACAATATCTAATTAATACTAACCTACTATAAATATTTCAAATATTTTTATTTTTAAGTTTAAATGTGTTATAAACGTGACGTGTCGTGTCAACACGTTTACGGCCCGTTTAATTAAACCTGTTAAGGCGTGTTTAGCGTGTTAGCAAGAATCCAACCCGTTTATTTTCGTGTTATTCGTGCCAACTCATTTATGGCACAATTAATAAACGTGCGGTCTAAACCCGTTTATCTCGTGTCGTTTTCGTATCGTGTCATCGTGCCGTATCTAAATTGCCGGCCTTAACTTTGATACATGTATGGGTAAACAATACTTGGAATCAGAAAGAGAGCAATTAGCTTGTATGCTACTTTTTTACTTTAACATATTTTTTCCATTCTTTCATTCATACTATTTCTCTAAGGTAAAAAAGCTTAAATATACTTAGAAAATATATGTTTGACTTCACTAATAAAAAAATTATTTATGATCAATTATATCTTTATATCATTTAAATGTATGTTTTATGCTTTCGCATAGAAATGGCAGATTGAAAACAATACCATGAAGCATTTCCTAAATGGACCCTCGGAAAGAACCTAACCAGTCACCAAGCTTAGCGAGTGCAAACATACCACGACTTGTGAGACCATGACTTTCCTTTTATAGGGGCTACAGATCCAAACAGAAGTTGAGCTAGATTATGTGCATGTGTCCATGGCATGGATAACAAGAAGCCCAGCCCAAAACCTCATTGTTGCTTGCAGCCACAAACAAATCCGACGGTAACGTCTCTCTCGGGAAAGAATTGCCAAAATTTCATGTGAAGGTGAGAAGAGAGAGCGCAAACATTAAAAACCCATTTAACTTTTCTACATTTATTTTTCCTTATCACAAGATTAGTGAATCACCTCAAATGCCGTGCTATCCATGGTCATTGGAGGAGTCAAAAAAAAAAATTTGGTGGGAACACAATGCATAAAATAAGATATAGCACTTTTTATAGTTGTACACCGTATTGTATTGTATTATATTGTATTAGCTACAAATAATTGTTATCTACTAGTTTGTAGCTAATACAATACAGTACAATACAATATGATGTACCAAACATGCCGTTACATGTTTTAAGCATGAAGTGAGAGAGTCATAATTTCTTTTATAAATGGGGCACGACAATATATCTTAACTATTTAGTGAGTGATGGTTATATATTAATTTGGAATTTATGGTCCAATATTCTGTTAGAGAGGACACGTTTCCCGAGCGTGATTTTAAGAATTTTTCAATGTAATACTTAGAAGAATTTTGATTATGTCCTTAATAATTAAAAAATTTATGCTTGCACTCTCGCTCACTATTTAAATATAGAGGCATCTAACTATACTTGATTGATGTCTTTTGTGTTTTATATTGTGCCCTCTCATAAAAAATAAAAATCCTACCTGATTCTTTGTTGTAGCTCACAGTAAACGCTTTTAGAAAATTAGAAGACAATTTATAATTTTCTATTCTATTAGCTCGTTAAAAACTCTCTTCATCTAAGAGTGATTTTTCTCTTCTTCTACGGTGGGTCGGAGTCCATTGCTGCCTTCAGTTGGCTCGCTGGATTATCAGTAAGTCACACAATGGCTCTAAAATTGGTGACGGTGGCGAGCAAGGTTTACTTAGGACGAATCACTTAGAGGCCTTGTGTGGGAGGTTTTTATCATTACTTACGCCTTCTTTTTCAGGAGTATCTTATACCATCACCTGTGTCTGACGAGAATGTATTCCCGCCAGGCTTTAAAGTATTTTTCGTTTTTTTCTGGCCTAACAATTAACATGAAGTCATAAGCCATAACGTGCAAGACATGCATTCGGTTCTATAACCGTTCCTTGAGTGCGTCCTATTTTTTAATCCTAAAGACACTTTTTACGTGCTTGCAACTAAATAAAGCAAAGTTTCTCAGCCCAAAAATTTAAAAATAAAAAAATAAAAGCAAAGAACCGCAAGGCACAGCCGAAAGGGCTTTGGCATCACCTCTAAATAAGACACGTGGCCTCATAACACAAGCAACAAAATCGTTTTTATTGCCTTGCCTGCCTCTTGCATTTCATGGTTAAAAGATTGGCTACAAATGAAAATTTCAAAGCAACGATATTAAAAAAAGAAAGAAATTATAATAAAATACTGTTTTGCACTGTAGACCCCACTGAAATCGCATTAAATTTAAAAAAAAAATATAACAACTTAAACGAAATTTGATAAAAATCTTAAGATTTAAAACTACATTTTATAACTTGAATATTTTAACTTGGTATCCTTCCAAATGAAATCACCTCTAATTAATAATTAATAAACTCTAATACACACATTTAACAACTTTTTTGTGTTTTACAATCGACGTGCATTAACAATACTTCAAAGCAAGGCTCAACGGTCATGGAATTTCATGAACCGTGTTGGTTACAAAACACGGAACCAAAATCCTTACTTTCGGATTCTGCTTGAAAAAAGCTTTTTTTAATAACTTATAAGTCCTAAATTTATTTTCTGCTTCCTTGCAAGTTTCCTTCCTTCACCTTTACTCATCAAATGCCACTTGCTTTTTTAGTTCCGCCACTTTATAAACTGTCACAAATATTCCTCAATAACAGGTACTTTTATATTAAACCACGGAGATTTTTCTGTGACGCGACATGGATTTAATCAAGGAGGAATCTGTAAAATTTTCGAATCACGATCAAAACGACGACCTTGAGCAACAAAACGCCCCCCTGTTGATCAAAGCAGATCAGGATGATCATCAGGTTACCAGATTAAGAGAACCTGAAGACAGGAAAACTCTCGTCCAACAAGCCATAAGCCAAACGTTCCAGAGCACAGCACACCTGGCCAACCTGCTACCGACAGGGACGGTCCTTGCCTTCCAGCTCCTCGCCCCGATCTTTACCAACCTAGGCCAGTGCGACCAGGTATCCCGATTGATGACCACCGGGCTCGTCGCCCTCTGTGGAGCCTCGGCTTTTTTGGTCAGCTTCACGGACAGCTTCAGGGACAAGAACGGAAATGTCTGTTATGGCTTCGCCACGCTCACGGGCTTGTGGGTCATCGACGGCTCCGCCAAGCTGCCAATGGAAGAAGCCAACAGGTACCGGCTTCGGTTTATCGACCTTGTGCACGCTTTCATGTCGATTCTTGTGTTCTTGGCGATCGCGTTGTTTGATCAGAATGTCCTGAACTGCTTCTATCCGACGCCGTCCGAAGAGGCTGCAGAAGTCCTTACAGCTTTGCCGGTCGGGATCGGCGTGATGTGCAGCATGTTGTTCGTTGTTTTCCCTACGAAACGACACGGGATCGGATTTCCTCTCTCTGCTAATTAAACACATCCACGTACGTATGTAACGTACGTACTTGATTACTGTTTTTGTTGGTGATTAATTATATATCATGGTGTTTTCTTTGACGTATATATGTCATATTATTTGTTTCTCAAATTCGTTGATTGGTTCTGTGAATTCGTGGGTTGGTGTGCCATTACGATTCTAAATAATTTTGAGAACATATCCATGCAAGGAAAGGAGAACAGAAAATTATAAAAGAAAATCAGTGATACTTTTCTCCTCTCAAAGAAAAAAAAAGTGACACTTTTGGGGTCTCATGTTTCAAATGATCCTCGACTTTTAAGATTGGGTTATTGTGACCCTAGGTAGGTGAACTTTTAAATTTGTAAGAAATTTGTTTCCCATCTAATTTTATAAGCAAAAATGTCTCTCAAGTATGGTTGTTGGCTTAACCTAATAGTAAATGAAGAGTTTAAATCTCCTATTTCTTAATTTTTTTTAAAAAAAAGTCTCTGAATTAAGTTTTCATTAAAAGCGGCTCATGATGTCAGTAGCAGAAGGTAATTGGTTCTTGATCGATCCAATTTAATCCAAGCTTTTTAGACCTCAAAATACAGTTAATTGTCTAATTTATAATATATATATATATATATATATATATATATACTTTTATATATTTTCTATTATATTATTTAGATAAAAACTCATAACAAAATTATTATCTTTAATTCTTTATGTGTTTAAAATACTCATTATACATTTAAAAAAAATACGAATTATACACCTATCCATACGTACTAAAAAATTTTAGGGTGAAAACCCTATACTTTTGTCACTTTTGTCTTCACAATATTATAGTTTTCACTTCTTTTCTTTTTAGATTTACTTATATATGCTGTGTTGTTCTTAGACTTGTATGTGTTGGCTTGTATACATGTGTAAATGTGTGAATAATAAAACTTGAAAAAATTGTGTTATATCACACTTTTAAAACTTGTGTTTGTTTATGCCATACTTAAAAAAGTTTATGCTACACTATTATTCATATTAAATGTCAAGTTATACCATAAATGAACATATGTCACATTTATAAAAAGCAAATCTTAAAAGATGATATTTATAAAAATTCCCCCAATAACTTCTCCTATAATTAGATTGAACTATTTTTATACATATATGCTTTTAAAATTTGATTTTGATTTCTTTTATTTTTTATAAATATTTGCTTTTATTAAATCATACGTTTATATAAAAAATTGAAATAAAGAAAAAACTGATATCCAGTCCAATCTAGTTAGGTTGGATTAATAGGAATCTTGTACATAAATTGGATTGGATGATACCTTAAAAAAATTAAATTGGATGAAATACAAGATCTCGAAAATCCAAAATAACATTGGATTAAATTGGACATAGAGGGAAAAAAAATAGTGTCCTCATAGATTAGATGTTCACCCTTACCTTGCTTTGTAAATGATAACATATTAGAGTTTCGGAGCACTATTAGTCAAAATATTAGATTTGTAAATGATACATATTAAATTTGTTTGACAAATTGATGTATTTACTTAGTAAAAAAATTTAATATATTATGTATTTTATTAAATTTTTAATAAATTTTAATGAATGACATGTTTACAAAAAGTTACAAGTTAAGTTTTCAGAGAAAACAGAAAGAAGTTACAAATTAAACTTTCCAATTAAAAAAGAATTAGAACTCTCAAAATCCTAGCCGCCACCCCCTACCACCACCACCAACTGGCTTCGGTGCTTCCTTCTGCAATCTCCTACTTCATAGCCACTGCCATGCAACAAAGATCAGAAAGAAAGTTGAAGATGCAACGAATACCAAAGGCGAGCATTTCCAGTCCAAAAAAATCAACAATGGTCCAAGGGTCGCAAAACCTATGTTGCTTGTAAAAAGCGGCGAAGCTCCTTAATTCAGACCGCAAGGATCTACGAACATAGTGTGATTCGACAACGACATTGACGACTATCTCCCATTTAACACAATTTTTTGCGCTCCAGTGATTGGGCCTTTACGGTTCTAGATGGCAACGCAAATTCGTTTAATAAAAGGTTCCCTTTTGACAATTTTAAAACCATCGACCATTTGGTACACTTGTTTTTCACATTTCCTATCATTTCTCTTCAATCTTGAGACTTAAATCTCTCATTGTAATTCAATTTGTTCTTAAAGGAAAGCGAAAAAAAGATTTTCCCTTAAGTTCGTATTCCCTTTGCTCTTTTCGGTAGAATGCATCATTTTGCCGTGCTAGTAAAGTAAGAAATTTTGGCCACTCAATTGAATTTAACAAGTATCTACGTGAAAAATAATGCATCCTTTGCTACAAAAATGCTCTATTTAAAAATTAAGCCATTGAAATTGAATCAAATAACTACAAAATATTGCCAAGGCAAAACAATGTGCTCTATTGAAAATTTTTACATTATTTTTAATTCTCAAGAAGAAAAAGACAGAAAGAAAGAAAGATTCAACTGCCGTCTAAAGATAAGACGACGTTAGTTGAACTGTCGTCTAATCCAAAGTCACAACTTCGCCGGACATCTTTGACGGTCGAAACATACAATATTTCTAGGTGAATACAAAACTTTATCGACAACATTGCTGGGCATCACCAACGACTGTAAAATATAATATTTACATGAAAATATTGGCTTTGTTTGGTTTCAGTTTCTAAACATGTTTTTTTGTTTTCAAAAACACAAGAAACAAAAATGAAAATAAAAACTCGTTTGGTTCTATTTTGAGCCAATACAAAATGAAAACATTTTTGAAAATTCCAAAAAATTGCCAATAAAATGAAAACAAAATAAAGATGTTTTCTGTGAAATTCCTCACTGAAGCATCCTTCCTCTCGTGCCTTGCCACACTACCACGGCACCCACCGCAACCCACTAGTTCCAATCCCCCCTCAACGCCGGTGACTACACGTCGGCATGTTAGCAATGGAAGGGAAGCTCACGTCGGAGTGAAGCTTGTGCAGATCTCGTCATCAACGGGCTCGTGCAAGTGCTGTCCAAATCCCATCAACGGCGTTGAATCCTCCCACCACAACTCTATCGTCGTACGATTCCCCAAAGCCCAGCCTTGATCTTCGTCCCGCACCTCACATCATCGGGCAACAACACCGTCGTCATCATAGGGAGGATGCTCGCAGAGGCCATCAATCTCTAGCCATCTAAATCCGTCGATCTAGGCGATAGGGCCATCGAAGAAAGGCGTCGTGCGTGGAGTGGGCTCCGTCGTCGTCCTTGCCGCGTGAGCTATCGACCTCTACATCAGCGTACTCGCCTCATCGAAGTAGAGAGAGGAAGTCCTCCTCGTTTTCTGTAACTTTAACAATAATAAAAAAGTTATTAATATATTAATAATTAGGGTTTTAGTTAATATTAATCAGTATTTTAAACTTAAATTTAATTATTTGGCAAAAAAGAAATTTAATTATATTTACATTAATAATTTTTATTAAAACATGTTTTCTTAAAAAAAAAACACTATCATATACAACCAAACACAATTTTAAAAATAATCCCAATACATTTCTTAAAATGTTTTCATTTCCAATTTTTTCAAAAACAAAAACTAAAGTGAAAACACTACCAAATGGCCCCATTGTTGTTCCATATAAATAGAAAGTAATATATGGTCCACTTTTCACGATAATATTCGCCTCCATTATTCCTAAGCACTATTTAGTAACATTAGACAATGCTTTCTTGCAAAAAATGTTGTCTATTATGCCAATTAAAAAAATCGCGAAACATATTTATTCTCAAAGAACAATTTCTTCAAATGTATTATTTATAAATTCACATCCTCCTTTTTAATAAACTTAATCTATATTTCATTAATATAAAGAAAACAACTTTCAAAAAAATATTTTACAAATTCTCCTTGTTATATATAATCTATATGGATATTAAATATTTATTTCTAAAAACATAAATAAAGTTTCTCTACAAAATCTAAGAAAAAAATACTTGTCAAATACAAAGAAAAACTGTAAATCCAAACAAAAACAAGTTAAATTCAAAGAAAGCAAAGTACCTAAATTTTGGTGCTCTACAGAGTGGCAACGATGATTGTAATGGCAACGCGACAAGTACAACTTATGAATTTAGGATTCAATTATAGCAGCTCCTCAAATAAGGCTCTTATACTTATTATCCATATAATTAGTACTTTAGAAACTATGATAGTTATTGAATTTTTAATTATCCTCATCCAAACATGCCACTACCTTCTTAGGCAAACCATTGAGAGAATTCATAGTTTTCGATTCATAGAAATATAATGGGAAGAAGTCAATAAATTTATATGTGGCATATTCATAATTATATTTAACACTACTTAAATAGCATGTCATTAATACTAATATTGTTTGAATAAAAAAAAATCCTAATTGTATTTGAGCCTCACAAAACTTTCTTTTGGCATTAACAAACTTAATTTACATGGAGTTTATTATGTAAATTATATTTATTTATGTTTCTGTTTTAATGTTTATTGCTTCCTAAAGTATTGGAGATATAATTGATATAAAATTACTGTAATTTTTGTAACTTTTGTCAAAATATTTACTGATATTGAGTTTTTTAAAAATTTTTATAAAATTAAAATATTGATATTTTTATCAATACTATATTTTTCGCTCGTGACAAACACATGGGACTGTAATACTATAAACTGCTGTTATTACAATTAGGACAGTAATAACTCTACACCGTTCCACCATCACAAATATTAGAAGTAAGAAACGTAAAATGAAATTCAAAAAAAAAAAAAAAAAGAAACGATAAGGGTTCTTTAGAAGCCATCCAATAAACCACAGGTGATTGGACAACACAGCCCCTCCTTCTTAAGCCTCTCGCTGGGGATAAGATGGGCCCACTTTACCCGCCTCACAAATCCGAATATCCGCCTCTCCCCTCCCTTAAAAAATCCATCCACCACCTCAACAGTAATCCCCTCCCCCCATCACCATCCCTAACTCTACACCGGCAATATACTAACCATTAGATTCACAAATTCTAAATTCTATCAAATCTTGCCGGAGCTAAATACATTCTTACCCTGCCTGCATCATACTTGATCCAAACTAGAAAATAAAAAGAAAAACAATCATACGAAAACGGTTCGCGCTACGACTGTGGCCAGAGGACTTACGTGGTTGTGTCCATAAGAGCTGAGTGTAGCTTCCGAGACCACAGTTTTTTTCCCCTCTCTGCTAATTCAATCCTCGACCAATCAATGGAGTCGCGGCTGCTCTCACGCGCCACCGCCTTCGCCGCAGTCCCGCACCTTCGGAAGCCGACAGGCCGAGATGTCGGAGTCGGAAGCGCCTGCACCTTCGTCCCGGCAAGGCCGATCGGCGCCGTCGGAGAGGGCGGGAACGTGATCTGGGGAAGGCAGCTGAGGCGGGCGTTGCTGCTCCAGAGCTCGCCGGCGCCGGTGCCGGCGACGAGGAGGGATATCTTGCTGCCGTGCCTGGCCGCCGCGTCGTCGCCCGCAGATGGGAGCGATTCCGCCGGGTGAGGTCCGTTTCGTCCGTTCTGACTCGGCCGGAACTTGCCCGTTGGTCAGGCTCTGACTGATTTTTTTGTGTGTTTTGTTTTGTCTGACTTGGTAGTTTTGCAGGGAGGCCAAGGTCGGGTTTCTCAACAAGTATCCGGCGCTCGTCACCGGATTCTTCTTCTTCATGTGGTGAGTCACGCCACTAACACGATCCCATAGGCTTTAATCAAGCGTGTCAAGCAAAATTGGTAGCAATAGCAAAAAAAAAAAAAGTAATTAGTTGGTAAAAGTTGCTTCATTATGGTAAAGATTATATTTAGTATCACAGTTAAAACTAAAAGTTTGAACGATTTTATTGTAGCATGTAAGAGCTTTAGATAGTAACTTATTTTTTTTTATATTGTAATATGTTAAAACTTTATACTATATCAATTTAAACTGCGTAGTTGAAATAAGATTGCTAAACGTTCCTTTAAATTACCAATGGATCATTCAAAGAGCATGAGTCATTGTAATTAAAATTATTAAAAATTCCCTTAAAAAAATGGTTAAAAATTGACCACTCACCAGCGGAAGTACTAAATTTGGCTGGTAATTTTGAGTTGTAGAGTGGTAAATAAGAAAACCTTTATTCCTCGTCACCAAATTTAAAGTTAACATGTTTTTTTAATGTAATTAATTAACTTCTAATTCAATGATAATACTAGTTAAGAAGCAATGACACACTTCATAATCTTGGTTATGTATCTTTTTAAATTGGGGCTTGGGATACTTGCTCTCTGAGTTTTTTATCTGATTTTTGCGAGTTCCTTTTTTTTCAATTTTCAATTTTGATAAATCATTCTTTAAATTTAAGAAAGTATTATATAATGCTTATAAAGCAATGACCACAAAAACACTCTGATACACGTTGGGTAAAGTGCAAAAAAGTCAAATGATAACAAAGCATGCTATATTACTTAAATGAGAGCGTTTCTTTCCACTACTAATATTGATCTATTGTTTTAGAGGCACTTTGTAATTTTTTTGATTCATGATATGATTTAGCAAAATAAAAAGCACACGATGGAAGTTTCTAATTTCTTAAAAATCAAGGGAAAACGAAAACCTTCTTTTTAAGGAAACCAAACATAATTGAACCCATCTATAATTGTTCAGTGGGAAATTACTAGACTGTGACCTTGCAGGTACTTCCTGAACGTGATATTCAATATCCTCAACAAAAAGATCTACAATTATTTCCCCTATCCTTAGTAAGTATAATTTATTCTTTTTTTATGGAACTGCTTTCCATTCTTTTTGTATTTAAACGTTGTCATCTTTTGTTTGAATTTGGATTCCAAACAATGGATTTAGCAGTACGTTTAAAATCATCTGATACGTTTGACGATGAAGTCCCATCTCGTAAGTTGATGGCACATCAGCTTCAATTTGATCATTGGAAGTAAAAGATATTTTGTTGTGCATTCAGTTTTGTGTCAGTTGTGCACTTGTTGGTCGGGGTGATCTACTGTTTGATCAGCTGGGCCGTGGGCCTTCCTAAGCGCGCTGTAAGTGAACTGCTTTTCAAGCCCATATCACTCTTCATTCATTTATCAATTATGTATTTTTGACTGGTTGCTCGAAAACACATCTAGGCTTGGAGGAGAGTAATTTAAATTATTAATTTAGGCTTAAAATTATAGTATATAAAAGCTTTATATTATAGCTTTTTATTGTAGTATATGAAAGTTTTATATTGTTTACAGTTTAAAGTATTGATTTAAACTACTCTTTCAAAAAATATTTGCATTAAAAGAAAGGAAAAAAATAAAGAGTGATTCCTTTTCATTTTAAATAATGTGCTTATTTACAATATTATATTAATAAGAGTTTTGTGGGCCATACACAATATAGGAAATGAGAAAAATGAATGCTAATTCTTTCATATTTTTTAATACTGATTCTCTACCAAAGGGAATGAATGTCATATTTACTTAAATGTCTAAATTCAAATGTTATTATTTAATGGTTATTAGTTATATAAAAAAGAACATTTTAGTAATTACGTTGAATAAGATTATTATTCTTAAATAAATAAATACTAGAAAGAGAATGAGATTATTTCTCATTATATTATCAAATAGATAAGTAAAAATTATAAAGGAAATGAATAATCCCACTACTATTACTTTACTTTGTGGGTGTTTGGAAGAGTGGTGGGAACCACTTTTACTGTAGCATGTGAGAACTTTTTACTGCAGCAATTTTTTTTATTGTTACTGTAGCACGTGAGAACTTTTTACTGTTCATAACTGAGATTGTGGTGAGAACCACAAATTATTTTCTAATCTCATTATTTTTTCTCGTACATTTCTTTACTTTTTGGTAAACATACCCATAATTTATTGTAAAATAACTTGTCATCAGTGGTAGGCATGTTGATATCTGTCTAGATTTGATTCTAGATCGTATTAGTTGTCTCCTCCTCAATATTGAGGATTTGATTTCGGTCGATTGGTTTTATCCACGACTGTAGTGATCCTTCTTAACGAGTCTTGGGTGCGCTCGATGTCTTTCCCCTTGGGTCTTGATGCTTGTGATTTATCTGCATGCTTCATCCGTCTTAATTAGTGGATCTAATCAATGTCTAAGGTCAAAAATTTTCCTCTAGTGGGTCGTGATTTGCAACTATATTTAAATATCTACTTTTTTGTATTTGGCAATAAAATTTTCCTTTTAAAAAAATTAGATTGTAAAATTTTTAAAGCGTGGTATGTTATTAGTTTAGGGAAATTTAGAGGAATGCCTTTCAACGAGGAAGCATACAAATTTATGCTCTTGCCTTTCAACGAGGAAGCATACAAATTTATGCTCTTTTTCAAATATTATAAGGCTTCTGTCCTCATTTTTCTTTTTGGAAGAGACATTTTTACAAAGAACAAGACGAAACTGAAGTCTAGAAAGATGAATTAAGAGGCACATTTCCTAATTTATGTGTTTATGGTAGTTATGTAGGTGAATTATGATGCCACCTAACTGGTACTTTCTTTCATGTAGCCCATCGACTCGAACCTGTTGAAGCTGCTAATCCCAGTCGCTGTGTGTCACGCAGTTGGCCATGTGACCAGCAATGTCTCATTTGCAGCTGTTGCTGTCTCTTTCGCCCACACAATCAAAGGTGAGTAAATCAAAAGCGAAATTAATTTTACTTTGCTTAATTATTCCATTAACCAAAGGTGAGTAAGTCAAAAGCGAAATTAATTTTACTTTGCTTCACTATTCCATTAACATGGAATTTATTATTTTTTTTATGGGTAATTTTCAGCTCTTGAGCCCTTCTTCAACGCTGCTGCCTCTCAATTTATCCTTGGACAGTCTATTCCCATCACTTTATGGCTATCCTTGGCTCCTGTTGTTATTGGTTAGTTCCTTCACTTCTCATATATGTTAATTTGATTCATGTTTGCATTTTCTGTGGGCTGTAGTTAATGGACTATTTTTCTTTCCTTGTTTTTTGACAATGAAGAAAAAAAGTGAGATTTAATAAATATGACATTTACTAAGTAACTTAGACAATAGATGTTGTATTTACTAACGTAAATACGTTTAGGTTTTTTGAGAGCATTATTTCAAACTAATTGGTTCAAATTAATTAGTTCAAAACATTGTAGCAAGTGGGAGCTTTATTTTCACCATAGCTTACTTTTGTTTTATAATGTAGCATGTGAAAACTTTATACTATTTGGTTCAAACCAATGCTTTAAACACCTGATATTACCAATTTAATATTATTCAGTAAATACATTTATTAAAAATGGCTATTTTTTCAGCCCGCCCCAAAAATTTTATCCATTTCTTTTTAATTGCCTCTCCAAAATCCGGTCATTTCCCTAAATCACCTTTTTTTTTTATTTATATCTAACCAACTAGTGATTAGTTATGTTCTTAACTATAGAGTTTAACACTCTTGAAAATTACTAAATTATAAAATAAACCTTTTTTTTTTTTGCCTTTTTCCCTGTGAAATATAGGAGTGTCAATGGCATCACTGACCGAGTTGTCGTTCAACTGGACTGGTTTCATCAGTGCTATGATTTCCAATATCTCCTTTACTTACAGGAGTCTCTATTCAAAGAAAGCCATGGTTAACCTCTCTAATCAAGCTCTTGCTAATCTTTCATGTTGAAGAAAAAACAAACTCGGTTATTTCCTTCCTTGCCTCTTCATTTTCACTTGATATTTTGTCTCTTGACTTGCACATTTTTTCTTTATTATTATTATTTCAGACTGATATGGACAGTACCAATGTCTATGCCTACATCTCAATCATTGCTCTCTTTGTCTGCATTCCACCTGCCCTCGTTGTGAGTGAAACTTCATCTGAGATCTCAATGGTTATTATTATATATGTGAATTAAATTTCAATTTTTTTGCCTAATTTTGAAGGTTGAGGGTCCTCAACTAATTAAGCATGGCTTTAATGATGCAATTGCTAAAGTTGGT